>JAVQJL010010619.1:0-33295 GCA_036024295.1 Nannoperca obscura | reverse complement strand
TTCTTTAAAGTTAAGACTAGTTTAAAGTCATCTTCATTGAAAAGTACAGTGCTTTTCCTTCAAAAATAAGGACATTTCAATGTGACCCCAAACTTTTGAACGGTAGTGTACATATGTATATGATCTGAAACCTGGAAGGACTCGGATGTTGCGACTGGACTCAAACGGGGTGCCGTCCTTGAGCCAGGTGATGAGAGCAGGAGGGTAGGATTGGACTTCACACAACAGAGAGGTGGGGCTGCTCAGAGTTACTGTCACCTCCTCTGCAGAACCGCCAGGACCTGACCCGGCAATGGTGGGAGAAACTGGCAAAAAAAAAGGAGGGAAGCGCAGAGCAAAAAAAAATCAAGAACATGATCTTTTCATTCATTCTATAAATAATTCTCAAAGGATTAAAAAGAGTTGTGTTTGTACCCAGGACATTGAGGTTGAAGTGCCGGCTGCGATCCCCTGCACTGTTAGATGCCAGGCAGCTGTATCTGCCCGTGTCTGACACTTGGGCCCCAGAGATTTGGAGGAAACGGCCGTGAGACAAAACTTGGTGGCGTCTGTCAGGTACCAACAGCTGTCCATCCTTCAGCCATTTAATCTCTGGTACAGGGTTACCTGGGAAATTATTAGGTGAAGATAACAGTGGCAAGGAATGGAGGTTACTGTATTTCTAATATCATTTACATTAGAATTTTCATTAGCATATGATTTAGATGCCAATGTAGATGTGTGTGTGTGTGTGTGTGTATATATATATATATATATATATATATATATATATATATATATATATATTAGGTCAATTACCTGACGCCTCACAGGTGAGAGTAATGTTGTGTTTCTCCTTGACTTTAGTATCCAACACTTTTCCCTCATCCACAATGCTTGGCGGAACTGTCGAATTAGACTGAAAATCAATTACAAGGTTCTCACTGTCCCCCCATTCATTAAAAAGCTTTCACAGAAAGATACATCACACAGATACATCAGACTGATGTTAAATGAAATCGAAGGACCTGTAAATGTAAATACGTTTTCACTCCTGATTTTAAAATGGATTTCAATCATTTTTCATTCAATATGATGCCATCAAACAAAATACAAGGTGTTAATTATATCTTTACCGAGAACGTTGAGGTCAAAGTTCTTCCTTTCCTCTCCAGCGCTGTTAGACACAATACAGGTGTACCTCCCAGCATCCTCTACTGCAGCATGCATTAGACGTAAGCTCCGGCCCCCTAGAGATTAATCGGGACAATTATGATCATTTATCTATTGTCATCATGGAATGTATTCAAAGGCTATGTCAGCATAAACCTGCCCTTCTTTCACAAAAGGAAAACATCCCTGGGATCAATTAACAGAAAGAATTTAGACTCTGAGGCTCACAGCTGTTAAAACATTTACAAACCACTTAAATGAGATTCAAGACTAATAACAATAACTATCTCAGGAGAGAAAACAAGTGGCAAACACTGACACAATGTGAATTCTGCAGTGCACTGAATGAACCCACTATATCACTATCTCATCATGCGCCTACCCCTAGCCTATCATCACATCACAAGCACTTTGTTTTGTGAGCGTTACATGGTCACCTTTTCCTAAACAATGGCATTTATAAGGTTCCCTTATAATTCCCATTACCATGAGCTCGAGTACAACGGATAAGTAAAAAACCAAATGGGTCAACTTGGCATAGCGTGTTTTTTTTGTTGTTCTGCACAAGCGATTTAGGTGGAATGCTGAACTTCAGGGGCCTAAGTTTCATTTGGAAGCACCCAATACATCTTGGTAAATGTTCAAAAACACAATTCAAAGCAATTGCTCCTGTTTGTCTTCTTTCACAAATCTCTGTCTGTTGAGTTTGGCCCCAGTTGCAATGATCTTATTACATCCTATTACTGGTGATGTATTGCAACTGCTTGGCCTTTAAATCCCTTTAGTTCAAGTTACTCCTTTGAAAATGTAGACAATCATTCATATTATTGGTGCCTTACTTTCCTTGAGTCTGTTCCTTCATAAATGGGCCGTTAAACTAAACTAAGAATTTTATAGACTTATAAAGATATGTGACATGACATAAAACACGTTATGGCTGAACTTGAAAAACTATTTCAATTTGAAATAATGTATATTTATATTATATAGTTTTGTAACATGGGTTTATCAAAATGACCACCTACCCCACAACATCAAAGAACTCCCAGAGAATCAAACAGGAACTCACCTGACAGGACCCGCACTGAGTTGGTAGCTTTGATTGGTCGACCATCCTTCAGCCAGGTGATGGCAGGAAGAGGGATACCAGAGGCCTCGCAGCTCAGAGCAACTGGGTTCTTCACTACAACACTCACATTTTCTGGCAACTGTACCTGACCAATTATACTAGGTGGGACTGAACCAGAGGAGAGGGAATCAGGGAAAGGGACAGAAACAAAATGTAAGACCTTGAGATCGACTGTAACTCTGCAAACGAAAGACTAGTGATTACAATGAGACAGATTAAAGCAAAAAAACAAAACAACCAGTTGATAATTCATACCATGGACACTGATGTCATGCCTGCTGTCAGCCTGTCCTGCCACATTAACAGCAATACACGTGTAGCGTCCCGTGTCGGACACCTTGGCATCTTTAATCTGCAACAGCCTGCCCTCGTTCAGCACCTTGGCACCGTGCTGGCCTGTGATAGGCCGCCCGTCTTTCAGCCATGTGACCGCTGGCCGTGGCACGCCCTCTGCGGCACACTGTAGGGTCACATCGCCTCCTTTGGTCACAGCGACGTCGTCTGTGTTGCCCTCAATGCGTCTGATGGAAGGGCGGACTGAAGTGAGAAAAGCAGGTGAGTTGGTGCACACGCTCCTGCAAGAGACACGCTAAGCACTTATAGCACAGCCAACATATGTTAAGTATAGATTGTTAGTGGTACCACATTATTTCATACTGAATGGCTTTTAACTATAACTGCTGCATGTACATATACCTTTCTGTCACAGTGTAAGTGGATCCAGTTATCTGCATGTTATTGTAGTCATTTTAAACAGCATACAAACATGGATTTGTAAATGTCATGCTTCTTTTAATCTTTTTTTAGTGACTGCTTCCTCTTTTACCGTCTTCAACACACTATTGTTGAAGATATAGACGTGTAAAATACATCACTTTGATGATAAAAAGAACGACTGCTTTGATAATTGCTTTGGCATACACGTACCATAAACCTGTAGGCTGTACTCCTTGGAAGTGGTGCCGGCTGCGCTGGAGGCTGTGCAGGTGAAGGAGGCTGCATCTGTCCTCTCAGCACTGGAGATCTGCAGCTGGCGACCTCCTGACAAAACCCTGAGCCGCTGGTCTGACTTGACCTCAGAACCTGGGACACACACAAACCATGGGTTAGATATGGTGCTCAAATATATCACCCACACAGTATTCAGTGCATCATACAAGGTCCATATAGCATATTTCTTTTGCTCTTGTTGTCACTTGGTATCTCTCTTATCTTATACAAACACACACACACACACACACACACACACACACACACACACTTACCATCCTTCCTCCAGGTAAGGCTGGGGGGCGGTATGCCACTGGACTCACACACCAGAGTGATGAGACTTCCTTCAGTCACAGTCAGAGGAGACACTTCCTCTGAGCCACGGATACTGGGAGAAACTGTAATAATGACAGGACACCAAAAGGAGGCGCTCACATCTCATTTAAGCTAAATGCTGGTGCATTTCTCTGGAGCCAAGAGCGAGTCTAGCAAAAACACTGCTGTGACATCTCTGTGAAAATGTGAGAGGAACATAAAGTTGTAAACAAATAAGTTCAAACACAGGTAACTATGGTAACAGGCCCATGTAGCCTTTCATGGAGAGAGAGGTTCAGCAAGTAACATATTAAACAACTTAGATCAGTGTTTTACTTTTGTCAAAATAACCTTATTCTTATGAACAGAATAACAGACAAATAGAGTCAAAGATTAAGATAAACTCACCCCAGACATTGAGGTTATAATTCTTCTCTGTTTTGCCAGCAACGTTGGTGGCTTCACAGGAATACCTGCCTGAATCCTGCACCTGGGCACTATCGATCTAGCAAATGAGATTAATTGACAAATCATTACACATGGTAACAATACAATGCCACATTAAACTATAATGCCAATAAACTGTTTTGATTAGTAGGTACCACAGACATTTATACACCTACACCAAAGTGAGTACTTCAGATCACATGTCACCTCTTAAAAATATTTACAAAACTGCTTTATAATCTCTAACTCTGGCTGTACCTTGAGCACACTCCCATCCGCTGAGACAGTCAGACCAGGCTTCCTGAAGAGTGGGCGGCCATCTTTGCGCCAGGAGAGAGTAGGTGGAGGGATTGCATCGCTCTGGCAGTGCAGCTCCACTGGACGACCGAGCATCACTGTGGCATTGACCTCCTCACCCTTAATGTTAGGCGGCACTGTGGCGGACATAAAGGCAAGCTACTGGATGTGTTTCTCTGACAGATTATATCATCAAACATCTACACACTATTCACATGTTCTTTTACATGAAGTGACCATGAAGGTTAGCCTGCTAAGTCATTCTAAGTGCTCTAAATTCTTCATATTACCTCATAAAGAAATGAAATAATCACTTGCTGAGACGCACAGGCTCTGTTAATTTGGGCATCTGGTGCTCTTTAAGTACTAATTTTATTTTGGGCTATGACAGCGCCATTAGACCAGTTCAACATTTGTTTGTGGCATTCACAATCAGAGTACCTACATTTCCAAGAAATTCATGAAACCTAATCTCCATGGAAATTGCAAACATGCACTGGGATGCTGGGATTGCTCAGGAGCAAAGAAATTGTGATCTAAGTATCATCACAACCAAAGATGGGTGTTGCTGAAACCCTTTAACTAGGTCTCCACCCTATTTATGTCTCTATTCTAACAGTAGAGTGGACTCCTTAAATATAACATCTACTTCAAGTGTTTATCTTGCTTCTGTTCATTAGTTTTTCACGGGACAGTCCCCCTGTTTTTGGTGAATCTGGCCTGGTCTGGAAAATGACTGCTGGCCAGTTTCTCCTGCATTATGGTTAGTGGACAGACAAAGACAGAGTCATTGGGGAAGGACAGAAACAGGCCCTCAGTTCAGTATTTAGCCAGACACAGGAAGCTGCCGAAGAATGGAAGCAATTACCACAACAAATCTGCCTTTATTTATCTGGACAAGCTCTTTTTGATCTTTCTGAGGAAACGCACGTCATGTGGATGTTTGTATTCTGCATACATATGTTAAAACAGAAATGTAAACTACGTCTCTTTTTCCTCAGTGACATTAGCTTTGATTAGACTTGTATAACAACTGACTTGCGATCAAGCTCAGCTCTATGTGGGAAACTGACAAGGTTTATTGAAATGCTAAACTTAGTCAAATCACACTTCCTCTACGTGCACATGTTTTGCTCAAGGCCTTTTTCAAATTTAGTTTCAGTATTTTAATTCATGTTTCGTGCTGGATCTGGTGCTCTATTAAAAGACAGACTACAGCTGGCCACAACCAATACTCAGTAAAACAAGAAGGGGAACAAGTAAAAGACATTAAAGTCAAGAACAGTTCTAAGAAGAAATGAACATAAGTACTGTTCTTTCAACAGTGCCAACAATTTACCTAATGATGCTAATGTTTTTAAAATCTCATATATTGCTTTTAGTGTGGTGTGGGGAAGTGCAACTTGTCTTAATCTTGATGGATGTGCCTTTAGTGCAACCAAATGTCTGCAAATGCAACTAAGCAACTAATGCAACTAAGAAATAGGACTTTTTTTTACAATGCTGCTTCCTGAAAGTTAAGTATGTAGCTGTATGTGTGTGTTGTATATGTATAGAATCAAATGGTGATTTACTCACCATAAACCCTCAGGTCGTACTCTCTATGCTGTTCTCCTCCAGCGTTGACAGCCACACAGGTGTACCTGCCTGTGTCACTAACCAGTGCACTGTTCAGAGACAACACTCTGCCACCAGACAACACCTGAGAGGGAGACAGAAACGAGTCAGAGACCAGATCATAGCACACAGCATACACACACACACACACACACACACACACACACACACACACACACACATACACACACACACAAATACAAACAAGCACAGCCACCAACAAACCTACAGAACACAGACACACAATTTTCATTTTTTTCCTAAAAACTTGAGGCATATATTGTACATTCATAATGTCATTGAAACATTAATTGAACTGAATTATGTGCACCTGTATGCCATGTGATACACTTGCCACAGGGCTACCATCTTTGAGCCATGTGAGACTGGGCAGAGGAACACCGGTGGCCTCACACTCCAGCCTGGCAGCTTCATTCACCACAACTGTCACGGTACCACCTCGGCTGGAGATTACCGGAGGCACTGCAAGAAAAATGAAAGGGAAATGGTCAAGAATAATTGCATGAATGCATGACATATAGTCAGATACAGAGGAATTCTACAATGCTGTGAAGTGTCACTTAGTCATCTACTAATTATAGAGAAACACTGTTATGATGCCTACTTATCTGATTGCATATAGGGACAGCAATTCTCTGTTGAATGTTTACCAAATAAAACGTTGCTCACCGTACACCTGCAGGCTGTAGGATAGCTCAGCAATTCCAGCCAGGTTGACCGCAACACATCTGTATATCCCAACATCAGAGAGTTGAGCCCGTTCAATCTCCAGCACCTGGCCACGTTTCAGCATAGTCACCCCAGCTGCACTTGTCAGCGGTCGGCCGTCTTTGTACCAAGTAATAGCTGAAGCACAAACATAATTCAAAGGGCTTTACAAAAAGAACAAAAAGCATCAAATTGAATAAAAAGCACACATGTTTATAATTTTGATTTAAAAGAACTTAGAGTTGGATCAGAGCTCAGACCTTGTGAGACCATGTGTACATTCGTTCAAGATATCTGGGGCACAGAAACTGAAAGCTGCTTCACAATGTTTTGTTTTAACCCTCAGAAACGTTTCCATTTCCAGGTGACTTTAAAGGTCTGAAGGGTTTGTGACACAGAAGCAGGTCAGAGAACAAAAACATATTTTACCATTTGGTGCTTCATAAACAATTAGTAGAATTTACAATTTGACTATTTGTGGTTGTGAAATTTGTGAGCACACAGTAATGGTGCGAAGACATTGAGGCAATAGTTATTTATGTGTATTTCTTCATGTTTTTGTTTTAATTGTTGAAACACGTAAAGACAGAAAAAGCATAGTAGCTGAAAAACAACATCTCTATGTTTTTGCTTGGGACAGAGGAGAACGAAATAGATTTCTAATAAAATATTTTCACATGTAACATGGTTTCACAGATATCAGTTTGTTGGAATGAAACACCTGCTGTGAAAGACAGAAACATCCCAAGAAAAAGAGCTTTTAATTACACAGGAATGCAACAGCTTATCTGTTTTGAACTTGCACACTGGAAAGAAAGGCAGTGGGAAGAGAGTGAAGCTGCCTTTAGGGAATCATCCAAGATCAATTATCCGCTGTTCCATTAATAGTTAAAGATAAGGAAAGCAGCGGGACAGCCAATTCCAACTCAGCAGTCAGAGGAAACTATGACCTGGAGACTGTGAGTGACTGCAGCAGGATGGGAGAGGACGTTTGCGAGCCGTCTTACCAGGTAATGGGCTGCCTGTGGCCTTGCACTCAAGCTCAGTGGGAAAGCCTGATAGGATGGTCTGGTTGATGATCTCTCCAGAGTAGTGGATACTGGGAGGCTCTGAGGAACACACAGAGAATTACACACAAGAACAACAATGTATCAGATGATATTCTCCTGTCTCCACCTCGTCCATGGACACAGAAAGTAAAGAGAAGTATATATGACAGAAACCAGAAGATGAGTGAGACAAGGGACAGAAAACATGCAGGGAGAGTGCTGTGTGTGTCTTTAAGTTACCGTGGACACTGAGCCGTACGTGCTGTTGGGCTTCACCAGCTGCATTTGTGGCCAGGCAGGTGTACCTCCCAGAATCCTCTAGTCGTGCCTCTGTGACCGTTAGCATTCTGCCTGCTGACTCCAGCTGCAGACAGATAAGAAGAAGATGGAAGCACAAAAACAACAGATGATAAATGTGGTAGTTAGTGATTATGGCAGATAATCATTTTGCTGTGACTATAAAGTTACAGGTTCAATCTTGAAAACAGGAAATATTTCAGTCAGGGGTTATTATTATAGCAAAGTTTATACAGTTACTTGCTGGAAAAGGCTCTGCTGTTTCAGGGAGCTCTTAGTGATTAATGGTTCTTGACTTGATGATGATGATTCCGCTAAGCCTATAAGCCTAACCCTACATGCTGTCATTTGCTGCAAAAAATATATCACAGGCCAAATAATCAGCTGTAATTAACTCCCATTTGAAATACAAAACAAAACACGCTTGGTACAAATCTTTGCCTTGCAATGCTCAGCAACTCAAATGTTGCTGGTTGCAGCTGGAAAATAGAACAGTGCCTTATTATTTTCTTTTTTGTTGCACTGCAGCAATTTACACCACCAATCAAGGCCCATCCTATAACAAAACAGTGTTTTGTTTTGTGAAATTTATTGACTTTTTTGTCTTACTGTGTTCGGTGTCTGCAAGTAGGTTTTGCCTGTAGCTGTGCCTACTCCAGTCATATTAAAATGAATGAATTCCTATGCAGTCAATCAGGGAACCAACCTTAAGGTGCCCCTGTGTTGTGTCGACAGGCCGGCCATCTTTAAGCCAGGTAATGCTGGGAGGAGGGATGCCACTGGAGATGCACTCCAGACTGATGGGCTTGTGAAGAACCACTGAACGTTCAGCAGGACCGGTGGTTCGAATGGATGGAGGAACTGGAGAGATGAAGAGGATAAAGTTATTTGCTTAAAAACACTTTACAACAGTAAATTTGGAAAAAAGGAAAATACAAAAAGGCATAGAATAGTATTTACCCACAGTGGGAGGGTCCCTGTGGCTTGCATTTAAAGCATAAATTACATTTATTACTGTTATTCTGCGTGCAAATCTATCCACCATATTTACTTGTTGTCAAATAATTTTACTGTAAATCATATATTACCATGGACTACCACATTGAAGTCCCTCTCTTGGTCTCCTGCTTCATTAGTGGCCACACACTGAAAACGAGCCGTGTCAGAGACCTGAGCACGGGAAACGATTAGCCGCCGACCACTGGCTGCCACCCGCAACCCCTCACCCTGTCTGACTGGTTTTCCATCTTTATACCACCTGGAAAATAATAGTTTTTACAGTGAAAATGTGTGTGCATACATGTGTATTTATGTGTGTTTCCCTGTATGCATGAGATCTTACGTGATGACAGGTGCAGGTGTCCCAGTGGCCTGACACTCCAGCTCCAAAGGGCTGTTTATAATTACTGTGCTGTCTGTCACGTCATCAGCTCCGTCAATGAAAGGAGGAACTAGGATTAAAAAACTAATATTAATCTTACAACTTTTACATGTTACACGTGGTGTAGATAGCAACAGCCTCAGCATGAAGGGAAAGTATCAAAGGAGTGCAAGCATGAGTTGTCGTGGCCGAGTGTTTAAGGCAATGGACTAGAAATCCATTTGCTCATGCTGGCGAGGGTGCTTTCTCTTAACAATATGGTTTCAGAAGTGCTGTGTCATTAAAGGCAAAGGTATATGACTTAAGACCCAGACGAAAGCATTAATAAACATAGTGAAATTTGTTAGAAGTAGAAATATATAAAAGCAAATAGGGTTTTTACTAACACAAGTTAACAAGTCCCACTTTGAGCAATATTGAGAGTGCTTTTCAGTATAGTTTCTAATTTATGATGATAGCGCAAGCCAGTATGGCTTAGGTTACCTGGACCTAGATAAGTCCTGAACACATGTCTTGGCTCTTAGCGGCTATAAAACACTTGTAACTGGGTGGCCACTTATGGAAACAAACCTTCCATGAAGTCTTTTCTCTCTGATGTGTTTTACATGGCATAGGCTGAATCAAATGTCTGGCTTCTATTTATTTTGTGTTTACTTTGTGAGCTGATGTTCACACACAATGCTGGGAGAACAATCAATTTTTATTTTTATTAATGAGAACAGTTTGACTCAAAAGTCCACCAAAGAAAGTGGAAAGAACAGTGAGGTCAAGTTTAAAAAGGTACTCTATGTATTTTTGGATGAATAGATATAGCACATTTGAGGCATGTATATATATATGTATATGGTGTGCTTATTAGTGTCAGAATAGTATAGGCTATACCAATTCAAACTGTTATTTTTGTGTGTTTCCATACCTAAAACTCTGACGTCGTATTTGACCTCCTTCTCCCCAGCGATGCTTGTAGCCACACAGACGTAACGTCCCGAGTCTGACACCGTGGCTGAGAGGATTTCTATTTTACTCCCCTGCTCGAGAACACGGACACTTTCACCATCGCGCACAGGAACTCCATCCTTCAGCCAGGTAAGGGAGGGGGGAGGGTGTCCTCCAGCCTCACACTCCAGGATCAGAGGCTTTCTGAGGACCACTTTCTTCTCAGTTGGCCCGTCATCACCCCCTGCAATGGTAGGAGGCACTGGGGGGAGGGATGGGGTGGGGGGATGCATAAAAATGGAGGCAATAAAAGGAGGGTTAAAGCTTCAAGGACTTTTCCACTTAACTGGTATCTCAATTACATCTCACACTCAAGCTTTACGCTTCAAATCCTCCTCTCTGTATCCATTTTTGTGCACTTGAAGGATCAAGGATATTTTTTAATTCAAATGTTTGCCCACTATCAACAGCTGTTGGAAATTATTCTTGATTGCTACAAATATCTTTATGCTTTGTAAGGGAAACCAAATGGCTTAAAGCTCTTTTTAATATAATAATACGCTTCAGAGCTCAGAAGATATGGGAAAGATTGCAAATGCAGAGACAATGGTTGCTTTAGTTCAGATATTTCTCCACCGCTTACAGTTTGGAAACCTGATTTAGTGTCACAATGTGCTAGATTTTCTAAATTACATAGTTAAAATGAGTTTCTAAAAGCTTTTGTTTGTAACTGACATACAGCCGGTGAAAATGGAAATGTGTGTAGACTATCAGATGTCAGATTCTTACAGTAGACGTCAAGTTCATAGCTCTTCTCAGCGCTCCCGGCCACACTGGTCACCTTGCAGGTGTACTGGCCAGCATCTGACGCCTGCGCCCGAGGGATCTTCAGGTAGTGGCCTCGCTCGACGTACTGAACCTGTCGGTTGGAAAGGATGGCGTCCCCGTTTCGGTACCAGGTGATGGTGGGAAGCGGTACTCCACGTGCCTCACACTCCAGCGTTACCACCGTGTCCAGCACGGCTGTGACCTCTGTGGTTATGTTACCACCTTTGATGGAAGGGGGCACTGGAACAATGGCGCAAAAATGATCAAATCAGAAAATTCGGCTGTAGTTTATGTTAGGTGTGTGAACATGCTTTTCACATAGTATCTGAGCATCAGTCATAATCCACACTCACCATAGACACTGAGGTTAAATTCCTTGGACTGTTTGCCAGCTGTGTTCATGACACTACACTGGTAGCGGACCTTGTCTCCAAGACGGGCACTTTTTATCCTCAAAACCTGCCCCCTGTTGGTGACCTCTAGATTTGGATCGCCAAGAAACACCAGCCTAGGAACAAAAGTTTATCCAAGTTTTTTCAATTTGTTTGATCATTCTTACCATAATGTAGACTAATGCAGACTTTAATATCAGAAGGAACTTACTTCCTGTCCTTGTACCAATGGATTGTGGGAAAGGGCACTCCTTGAACCTTGCACTCCAGACTAATCTCCTCTTTGACATTAGCTGAAACATCTTGAGTAGAGCCTGACCCCACAATGGTCGGTGGTACTGGGGCACATAGAGAGAGTATCATTGTTAGCTGCAATTAGCTGATTAATCGAAAAGCTGAATAAATGAGAAAACCCAAGAGGTTACGAGTCCTACATATATGGCTCCTTTTATGTATTAAAAAGGTTTAGAGGGTTTCCCATTAATGTGGAATTCCGCACACAGCTCTTTCCTTTTTTAACAAACAACTGCTAAGTGCCCTTACTTACCCAGTACATCCAGGTAGAAGTCTTTTTCTGAGCTGCCAGCGATGTTGATGGCTTTACATCTGTAGCTCCCTGCGTCTGTTGTGGCTGCCTTCAGTAGTCTCAGGGTTTTTCCCATATCAAGAATCTGGATGTTGTTATTAGCAACTACCTGTCGATCAGCATGAATAAATTAAATCACAAAAGCAAAAATATAACAACATAAGCTACAGATTAGGAAATAGTCTGACAGTAATTACGGGGCGAATTCAAAGACATCATGATAAAATGATCTAAAGCTGCAGATTACAACTCTGGCAGAATTGAACAACAGCTGCTGCATGAGAGCCAACGATCTATTTAGATGAGAAATATCATGTAAAAAGTATAGAAAACACTCAGAGAGCAGAACATCTTGATTTAGATCGCTCATAATTAGCAGCTTAAAGTAAGCCATCTGATTTTCTGTGCCTTGCAGGAAAAATCTGATAGACGGCCATGAGAACAAAAGGCAGCCAGCTAACTGTGATGTTACAGCAAAGTGTGTTATTTATCATAATTATTCCATCATTACAGCTTTGACCATGCTGCCACTGTGGCTGGCCTGGCTGGTCTTTGCACACACACATGCACACACACAGGATTCACAGTGGTTTAAGGTCTGTTTTCTTGGACAGTGTACCTTGTGATCAGAGCTAATTCAGTCTTTACGAGCACTTTCATTAATAAATGAAAGGAAAGGTCATTCAAATTTCTCATTCCTCTTATGCATGTAAAGTTTTGTGATTCAATCCTTGTAGAGAACTTACTTGACCACAGTTTAAGTATAGGCTATCCAAATTATAAGGAAGCATGTTACTTAATCTCTCTGACTGTGTCTTTGATGTGTGTATTTACCTTTAAAAGAAATAACATTTGTACTAATGCAAAAAAAGGGTTGAATTATAAACACAAATGACATTTTCTTTATAACATATATGTTATAACAGCTTATTCTATGGAATTTCACCTACAAGAGTCCCATCCTTGTACCAGGTGATGACAGGGGTCGGACTTCCTGTGACATCACACACCAAGCTGGTGGACTGGCTCAGGACCAACGACACATTGCCTTGCGTTTCACTGTCACGGAAATCTGGCGGAACTGCGGAGGCGTCAAAGATTGTCAGAGACTATCGCGCTTTAAGAGTTTGTTTACACAGAATCAAATATATGCAAAATGTAAGATAGGAGGTAGTGTTATAGAGAATGAGTTAATCACCATTGACTTTGAGCTGGTACTTCCTCTCAGTGGATCCAGCATCGTTGGCAGCAGCACAGACATACTCTCCATTATCCAGCGGTGACACAGAGGCCAGAATCAGCAGTGTACCGTCCTCCAGGATGGATACGCCGGGTTCATCACCCGTCAGTTCCTGTCCATTACGCAACCATCGAATCACTGGCTTAGGAAGACCTGAAAGAGGGAGAGAAAAAGACGTGTTGTACTTGACATGGTCATCATTACTTGCTAAAGTATTGTGTATACTTTTAGAAAAACGTTTAGAATTATTTGACTAACTTTGCCTCACTAAACAACACTTTACAGGAGTGTAAGTAAGTTCTGTTATCCTACACAGGGAAACTAAATGACAAATCATCTTTCTTTCATAATATCAGAGGGTGGGTGGAAATGTTCCTTTACCTTTGGCAGGGCAGGGGAATGCAATGCGCTGGTTTGCAACTCTCTCCTGCAGGGGACTATTGAAGGGGGGCTCTAATACCTCGACCACAGGGGGCACTGAAAACACACAAACACATACTAAATGACATACACACACTACAAAATACACTCGTACACACTGCAAAGCATCTGTAACAGTTTTAGTATGCGTCTCTGAAAAACTGTGCTGTACTGAAATGTCATTCAAACAAAGAATTACTAACTGAACTGAACATACGGTACGTGTTACTTTTTTTCCCTTCTAAACAAACAACACAGTCAGACAGGGACGTACATTTTTGTTCTTTGGTTGAATCCAATTAAACAAACATATACAACTCTGAAAACATTTCAACACACATACACATAAAGAACACAGTTGAAGTCTTTTGGATCACGTCATTAACCAACCTTGCACTACAAGCTGAACTCGAGCCTCGTCTCTGCCTGCACTGTTGGTGGCTGTGCAGGTGTAGGTGCCTTCGTCATCCAGCTCCACATTTCCTAATGCAAGGCTGCCATCAGGTGATACTGGGTACCTCTTACCATCCTTCGTCCAGGTGAGGGTGGGCTCTGGGACCCCTCTTACCATACAGGGCAGCTCCACAGGGTGACCCACCTGTACCTTCATTACCCTGGGGCCTGCCTGGATACTGGGGGGCACTGCAGCACAAATAACAGAGGAACAGATGTAATAAGGTTTAGTGCATCGTCTGCACCTGCATGTTATTTATCCCACAGATAGGTCTGCCAGGAAGTCTAGTAACTATAGTGTATGTGTCATTCAGTAGATATTATATGTAATCCCAAATTACTTTCACTGTCTGAATTCAGTCAAAACTCAACAATACTTCAACAGTGACTTAGACATAGTAGACGTGTACAAATAGGAATTCTTACATTCATAATAGAAAAAACTATACTGCTGACATACCCATAATGCTAGTATTATAGTAGTATGTTTGTATTTGTGATCTCTGAACTTACCCAAAACACTCAGCTGAATGGATTGTGTTAGGTTACCAGCAATATTGGAGGCAATACACACATAAAGTCCACTGTCTGACACTCTGGTCTCCAAGATCTTCATAGAGCCTGAGGGAAGCTGAGTGTGCCTGGGAGGAACACACAGACACACACACACACACACACACACACACACACACACACAGCAATAAACTAAAATGTAAAGTGAAAGTCTGAGTGATCATTCTTCCAAATACACAGCAAGCACACACATTCTGTCAGATACTCCAGTAATTCTTACTAATCCACCGTCAACCACAATTACAGCTTCTGTGGCAGGCGCACAGTAGGTGAAACAGATCCCAGGGAAGAGTATGATTACTCAGTCATCCTATAAAACCACAAACTATACCATGAGGCTTTGAACAATCCAGAGACAGAGCCCAGCAGTTTAGACAGCATGGAGCGTCTCTTAGGTCTAATAACTACAAAACCAACTCTTTAAGTTTAAGATAATATGACTTTACCAAATGTTTATTTATAGTTAAGGGACAACAATATTCATGGGGGTGTTTTTGTCTCTGTCAGACAAACTAAATATGGGGGTGATTTAGTGGAAAAGGGACCTTAGCAGTGTATCAGTATTGTGTGCTTTTCTGTATGTGTTTCACCTGGGAGAGAAAGGGGAGATGAGCCGCCTCTCCTTGGCCCAGCTGATGGTGGGAGGTGGGACACTGCGGACCTCACATGGCAAAATGGCGTCCTCACCCTCAATCACTGACATTCTTGTTGGCTCTGCTGAGCCTCCGGCACCGCCAACATCGGATCTAGGACGGACTGGACATGCATACATGGGCAGGCAAAGACAATTCAATTCAGTTCAATTCAATTCAAAATTCTCAGACATATATGTGACAATATCCTCCATCACTGCCAACACAGATCCAATCCGAGTGGATGAGGCCTGAACGTGGACAGGAGCACAAGTAGGATTGTGAGGAAAGTTGAGAAATGACTTGCTGAGCACTTGGAGCTCTGCCCTACACACAAGGCCAATTGTGATCGAAAGTGGCCGTGACTTTGAGTGACTGTGAATTGTAGGTTGTAGAAAGTTTCGAAGTTTGGCCTAACAGTCACTGGGGACACTAGATCTGCATGTGGACAAGTTAAACTGCAATTAATTTGAAACCATTTAGCCAAATAATGAATATTAAATCCTGTTTTGTAGTGTTAAGCATCTATCTTTGTGCTGTGAAGTCAAAATCTGACATGCAATGTATTTGCCAGCTGGAAGAGGCTGCTAGACTTCTTGGCAATGATAGTACAGTAATTATATAAATGTCTCCAAATTACTTTAGTAATAATTTGTTGTTGTTGTTAAATGCTACAATGCTTCTTTATCTTTGTTCAGACTTTATCCAGCCTTTAGCTGGTGGTGAGGTTTACCATAGACAGTGAGCTGGACCTTCCTGGAGGCGTAGCCGGCAGCATTGGTAGCTGTGCAGATGAACTCTCCAGTCTCATTTCCAGAGGGGGAGGTGATGAGGAGACTGCCGTCAGAATCCAAAGAGAAGGCTGGACCACCCAAGTACAGCAGCTCCCCACCCTACAAAACAAATCACAGCAGGGAAAGGGCAGGGGCCAGAGTTTGTTTCATTAACTCTTTATTAACACTTGACATGATGTCCAAGAAAGTGGTAAGACGTGTGGTTTGACCTACTAAGTGTTCTTAAATTTATGGTCTGATTTTCTTCCCTGCTGTTAAATAAAAAGGCTTTGAAAAAAATGAAAAGTTAAACAATCAAATGAAACGAAACAAAATAATTTCAATGTCAGTGCATCAGGATTGTGTAATCTCTGACCATCCTTTTGGATCTAACGTGAGTAACTTGACTTGACTTGACTGATGTTATAGAGAACAGAAAAGGAATCAGAGGGAATCGCATCTTAACAGCTGGTGCAAAACTTAGCAGGGTCTAGTTTCACATGTCCCTGTAGCCCTGTTCACTTTAACAGCATCACTTTTACAACTCAGAGAAACTAGTGTAAAAGATGGAAAAGAGGGAGGGACTGTCTGCATACACACACTGGCTTACAGTCCACACTAACACACAAAAGTGCACATGTAAAGCACACTGTACAGGCCAATGGTCACAGGTAGAGCTGATTTCAAGGAGCAGCACATGAGGTACACACATGCACCCTCAGGCATTTTCCTATCATGTGCTATTGTTTTGCCAGAGCCCATCAATAGAGTAAATATTGTACTAAAAATATATAGCAACCCTGATCTTTGACACAAAACAACACATGGACCTGTTCCCTTGTAGTCCACATCCACATCTGGATCAAGTTGAGCTTATCACTGCCCAAAACTGCACAGGCGCACTTTATAAATACAAACAGTACTCATTTCTAAACCAAATGAGCTGCACAACAACATGCATAGCATTCAGTTAAATGTAAAGAGTCAAGAGGTTTATGCATGAGTGGGAGTTTGTGAGTCAAGACATCATAAAATGCCTCTTGAACATGTGAAGCTGTCAGTGATTTTTGCTTACTTGGGCGATAGAGCATTCCTAAAAAGTTGTGGAGTCTCATTTGGTGAGATTTGGCAAAAATGTGATCTCGGCTGTTACACAATTGACCTGCAATCACACTTATTTCACGTGGATTCTCTCTATCTCCCTTAATGGAGAGAAAATAAAGGTCTTCACTGGATAACAGCAAACCGCCACAAGCAGAGTACTGGCTCTTACTTAGACTTTATACTAATGCCAATACATACCTTGGCCCAGGTAATGTCAGGGGCGGGTACTCCACTGGCACGGCAGGGCAGAGTGATGGGTGTGCCCTCAATTGTGCTGAACACCTGAGGGCCGTGCTGAATGGTGGGAATCACTGGAAACATGAGGAAAAAATATTACACAGTCAGTTCAATGTGCTCTGTATACGTTGTGCGTTTGGCTGTCTCAGTATATATATATACATATATATATACTAAACAACAAAATCACAAACAGTGTATATGTAGAAGACGGTATTGCATGGTGGTCTTCTCTCTCTTTGCCTTTACTTCGCATTATGTAGGCACTATGTAAAGTATTTCTCATAGGTTAGGACCAGTGCTTTTTGTATGTACATCTGAAAAAGAATAACCTAATTTCAAGTTCTGAGTGAGCCAGTGCTTTTATTTACATGCTGCCAGAGAAATCCTATTTAAGTTGGTAGAATCTGGCAATGACTGACTTTAGTATAAATGGAGAACACATTTTCCCCTCTCACTGTGCTCCAAACTCTGCTCCGGTTCCACTGCAACCTCAAAGATAATCCTATTCATGAGGTTAAGCCTTCTGTAGTGTAAAGGAGACGTTTAAGAGGAGCAGTGGGACATGGAGGCCGTAACAGAATAAAAGAGAATGAAATGAAAAAAGGGGGCATTTCATAACTCACAAAGCATTTACAATTGGCCTTTTTCACAAATGTTTCGACTTGTCATAGCAGAAAGAGCACAAGTGATTAATAACATGAACCACTGCTCAGTTCAATAAAGTGTCCCAGTATGCACAATATGATAAATGTTTATATACTGCTTATAAATCCTAACAGGGGGATTTATAGTGAAGTGTTGCCGTTTCAACAAGAGCATTGGATTTGGATCTTCTGCTTCTCCTTTTTAGGCAAAGTGCTACTTTTTACATAAAGGAAATTGTGATGCGCTTCTTGCCTGTTATCTAAAAGACAACTAACTACACATTTGCATTACTGACCTGTACAGTCAGCAGAAATATCAAATTTTTCCCATATCTTGTTGTATGTACACAATTGTCCTGATGAATGTGCTGATAGAACATGCACACTACGGGTCCATTTAGTTTTAAAACTGTGTTTTTGTACATAGTTTTGTACATAGGTTTGTATGTATGTTTTTGTTCACTACCATAGACGTTGACTGTGGTGGTGTGGTTGGTGGCCCCAACAACGCTTTCCGCCAAACAGGTGTAGTCACCCGCATCTTCCAACCGGACTCTATCAATATGCAGACTGCCATCCCTCCTCACTGTCACATACTGGTCTGAGGTCACCTGAAAGATGTATTGGTTAAAGAGGTTGAAATGAAATCATGGTTATTCAACTCAGATGCAAAATAAAGACATGAAAGACATCTAAAAACTGTGAATGTCCTCTCTGTGTCCTCACCAAGCCGTAGTTGTGCAGCCACTGCCTCTCAGGCAGCGGATTTCCCGCCAGCAGCACACAAGGCAAAGTCACCTGCTGGTGCTCAATCACACTGAGCACAGTCGGACTCATAGCAATGACAGGCGAGACTGCAGATACCATGCAAACAAGTAAATATATGTCAACAAATCAGAGAGGATAGGAAAGTTTGAAGAAAATGATTAAGTAAATTAATGTCAACAGTGAGCTGTAAAAATCCTGTGGCGCTGTTTTATGTTGTTGAGATGTACAATATGTGAGTAGCAGCATTTTCTGTGCTTAGAGACCAAAAACGCACACACCCAGGTGTTTATCCAGTAGAACTCAACCAATTTTCTACAGTCCAATACATCCTTAATAAAATATCTCACGTGCCAGGCATAAAATGCACATGTTTAATATTTGGTATCAACCGAATGGACAAAAAAGTATGGTTTTCCTGTGGTAAATATTTTCAGACAAATAATAAACTAACAATCAAACGTCTTAACCACTGCCAAAACTCATAGGAGGCACATGTGCAAGTGTTTGTGTGTGTGCAGTACCGTGAATAGGGAATGCTTGGTTGCTATAAACACATTAACAATACAGCATATGTACATGTATTTTTCCCAGCTGCTAAAAGTGTCAACACGCCCCTATTTCCCTCCCATATGGATACCTACACACAACACATGCATAAACACACACACGTAATGACATGTGACGTCACGTTTGTTGAAATAGTTTGGCTGTGGTCACACTGACAATGCTGACAGTGCTTCTGCACTGGGTGTATGCGTCTCGTGAGACAACAAAATGTCAGTAGGGGAATGGGGCAGTGGGGCAGTAATATATGTCATCTGGGTGGGCCTGAGGTTTCTAACCTTTGGCCCACATATAAGAGCTCAGTGTGTTTTCACTGTAGAGAAAACGATGAAACAGAAACAGTGGTTAACAAGGCACATGTGTTCAAACACACCCACTGAAATGCGCTAATGAACTTACACTCACGTGGAAAGAGGGAAACAAAAACAAACACACATCCACAAAGACAAACAGACACATGTAGATACTCAAAGGTACTCTATGATGTTTTAGAAAATGTACTGGACATGGAAAGTAGATGTGCTCTTTGATTAGATGTACTCCAGAAATTGCATAATAGGCAAAAAGCAACGTAAGTATGTGTGTAGTCATTCTGTGCTCCACAGGGTTAAGTCTTTGAAGTGAAAAAGAAGGTCAAGGCTATTTTCAGTTCAGCAAAGCTCTCGTATTCTTCACTGAACTCACTGCATTCAAATTTCTATCAATTTCCCCTCAATGATTATTTAGTTAATGAAATGACCTGTCTTAGAGAGCCCAGATGCAAATAAAAAATGTCAATGCCTGCTGCCTTACTGTACCTACTAATACCTACGCTGTGAATACTAGCATTCATTTGAAGATTAGGAGACACTACTTTGATCTAAGAGGGAGAGACAGAAAGAAACAGGCAGAGAATCAAAGAAGCAATACTTTTCAAATGGTGCACTTACCCAGTCCAGTCACAGTGATTCTGGCCTGGGCTTGGATCCTGCCAAAGTGATTGTGAGCATCACAGACATATACTGCCTCATCCTCCACCCAAAGACCTGAGAGAAAAAAGGATTTTTAGGCATAAAAACCTAGAACATGTACATGTGTAATGTGTATGCACAAATCCCATTAAAAACTCACTGGTGATATGTAGACTGCCCCTGCTTTGTGTAATAGTGCCATGTGCGCGGGGCCTGTTGGAAAGGGGAAGTCCATCCTCTCTCCTCCAGGTGACCTGTGGCTCGGGGTGACCTTGGACAAGGCACGGCAGGGTCACATTGGAGCCGATGTCCGACGCCACGTCTGAAGGCTCTCGGGTGAACTTAGGTGCGGCTGGGTGGTCAGGGTTGAAGATGGCAAAGGTCAAAAAGTTTAGGAGATACCCATCCATCTGTAGTGCATTCTACACACAATCAAGCTGTCCATCATGCAAGTTCGGATTGTTCACTACTGATTTTAGGACCAGATGTATTGATGTGCCCGTATATGGAGCTCCATAGTGTTCAATATTAAATGAGTAATTATGAAATAAATAATCACATTAATAAATAGGAAAAATATATAAATTCTATTTCATAATGTCACTTTTCGTGACAGTGGTGTAGTCCCCACCCTTTCACCTTTTAATCAATCACATGTCCTCTGCCTCTTAAACTAGCATGCTCAACAACTTCTACCAGGATTAGCTAGCTAGACAGCATGCCTTGTTAAGCTAAGGATTAAAAGCTACATAAATTTAGTTACTGTGTCTGTGTGCAGCAACCTCTAGTTGGTTTATTTAGAATAACTTTAGCTAACAGTAGCTAACTGGCTAAATTTTGTAGCAGTTGTTCACCTCGGTAGCTTAAGAAAAGCAGGCTGTGCATGATTGGCTAAAAACGCATTTTTAAATGAAATTTATTATATCCAATAAAATTCAGTTATTATTTAAATTATTCATGATCTTTTTCATTAATATAATGAGTAGAGATTTTAAAATGTCTTCAATAATTTCACATTTTATTCACATTCATAAATGTTTTTTAGTTTTTTTTATTTAACATTGAACATTTTGGAATTCCATATGTGTAAATTCAAGACTAAAGTGTGTGTTTGCACAACAGCAGAGATGTAAAGGCAGTATTCACAACAGATTTAAAGACCTCTGTTCAGTGTTATACATGTCAGTCATTTTTACATTTTGAACAAGTGCAAAAGTCGAGCTTGCACAGTAAGCCACACATGGATACTGACCCACCCCTGTGTAACCTTGTTTTGGTGTAAGCCAGACACATGTTGTCCCTGGTCTGGCAAAGGCATCATTCACCACTAAAGTAGCCGTTGTAATACAAATAAACACAGTATATACTGTGAGCCACAACAGCCAATTCATTGTTGGTTTGGGGTATAAGGCTCCAAAGATAATGTGGCCTAGATTCACTTTTTGCTTATATCTTTCTCCTTGCCACAGAGACATATCACACTCAGTTCAGCTCACTTAAGTGTGTGCATGGTGCATGGTATGTGTGGAGATACAGATATTCTAATGACACCTTCTTTAGCTTGGAATATGGACAGAGACCCCAATCTCGGGTTATCCTGGTGAGATCGGAGTCTGAGATTCATATCATGAAACAGGTACCTGTCACAACGTTGCAACACAAGAAACAAGCAATGACTACCAAACTCCTGTCAAACTGAATAATGTTGCAGTCTACACATTCCCAGCTAAGAATAGCTATATTATGTTCTTAATCTGAGTCTATTATACTGAGTAGTGCTTTTACAAAGTAAACTAAATTTGGTGCCACTCTCACCTCCTACATCGAGTGAGATCTTTCCTGACGAGGTGCCAGCAGCATTGGCAGCTACACAGGTGTAATCCCCAGCATCGACATCCTGCGCCTCCTTGATTGTCAGTGTACCTCCTAGTATATCCATGTCCAAGAGGGATGATGAATGCAGCTGGATATCACCTAGCAATTAGAATAAATGCAACAGTGGAGTGTGGTCAGCTTGGACCTTCTCAAAAAAAATGTGATGTGTGCATGAGCAGGAAAAACTACAAACTAACTCAGTTATTCTATGCAATAAATGTTTCTTTAATTTGTTATTTTAGCTCCACACTAAGCTTTTAATATTCTTTCATGGCTTTTGACTGTTTGTTTTTCTCCAGAATGTACAAATGTTGTGTTTTGTTATTACCTTTGTACCACCAGATCTCGGGCTGTGGGATTCCAGACGCAGAACAGGCCATCACTGTGGTTTCTCCAATGCCAGTGAGAATATCCCTCAAAGCCACTGTCACCACAGGAGATTCTAGGGAGGGAG
Source organism: Nannoperca obscura (assembly GCA_036024295.1). Classification (NCBI taxonomy): domain Eukaryota; kingdom Metazoa; phylum Chordata; class Actinopteri; order Centrarchiformes; family Percichthyidae; genus Nannoperca; species Nannoperca obscura. The sequence continues at coordinate 10,460 of JAVQJL010010619.1, read as the reverse complement.
AAGTGGTGAACAACAAAAAGAACATCAGCATTATAGAGAAAGGAAACAGAAATGCAGTACATACTGTATGCATGTTTTGTTTTACATAAATGCACGTTTTATTTATTTCCATTTGTCTGCATGTGCTATGGGGCGGAATCACGGCAAGAAGGTTCCGGGTTCAAACTTGCCAGAACCTTTCTGTGTGAAATTTGCATGTTCTTCCTGTGGGATTTCCTCCCATAGTCCAAAGAGCAGGTTAGGTTAATTTGTGATACAAAAAATTGCCTGTAGGTGTGAATGTGAGCGGTCAATGGGTGTCTCTGTGTGTCAGCCCTGTGATTGACTGGCGACCTGTCCAGGGTGACCTCTCGCCTCTCACCAATGTCATCTGGGATTGGCACCAGCGCCCCCACAACCCTCTAAATGATAAGGAGGTATACCTAATGAATGGATGGATACATGATGGCACTCACCAATGTAAGTGAGGATGGAGATCATTCTGTCTGTCCCAGCCTGGTTGCTGGCCAGGCAGCCATACACTCCTCCATCCTTTTTCTCCATGTTCCTTACAACCAGTGTGCCATCAGGAGTCATCCTGTGTCTGCACAAGAAAGATGCAAAATCCAGTATCCGCCAAATGTCCAAATTGTATAATTAAGATACATACAAATCCCCAAATCTATTCATGTGAGATGAGATGAATTCACCTGCTGGATGCCATGATGAACATGTCATTGTGGGTCCAGACCAGACGGGGTTGAGGGTAGCCGCTGGCCGAGCACCTGATCCTCACTTCAACTCCTGTTGTAAAGGTTTGATTCCGAGGCTCTACTGAAACCCTGGGCACCTCTAGAGGAAAAGAGAAGTGATTCGAAAATACAATTTCGCCAAATCATTAAATTCAGTCAGACAGTGAAAATCAAAGCTGCTTTGGGTCTTCTTTTTTCAATGTGAAAATGTCCACCATTTAGGATATGAGTGTATTTTGCTTTGAGAAACATCAGATAAAAATCGTAATACATTTTAGTGGCCCTACGGTGATGTTGTTGATGTTATGGAGCTTCACGTGCGAGTCAAGAACTTCTTCGATAACCCGAATGAATTTAGGCTCAGTCACAAGATGTAACAGAGCATAAACTTTTATTGTCACTGTAGCAGGAAGAGTGATGGGTGTTAATACAACTAATAATGTTTCACAGCATATCTCTCACCATCATTTCCTCTTTATTGGTAAAAGAGGGAGGAATATTGAATCCAGACCCGGAGAGGCAGAGGAATCTGAAAAGATTTTCCAATTGATTCATGATGTGTAACTCAGCCCTTCATGGGCGTGTTTTCTTTATTCTATTCCCACTGCTAGAATCATCTCCAGAGTCTCTGACCTTTCCAACATCTAGAAAATACAGTGTGAGAACTAGTGGTCACAAAAGAGAGTTTGATCTCTTCCAAAACATTTCAATTTGTTTCTACTTAAGATGCCACAAAGGGATTTTCTTTGAGATGACAACAGTAAGAAAAATGTGTTTTTCCTCGCATAAAAACCAAAATATGACTTTTGTCATATCTTCGGGTTGGCTGAGGGTAAGCGCTGCAGCGCTGGAAGGCCAGTAGTCAGTACAAAAGGTTAAATAGACACATTTAGCGGCATTACCAGGTGCTGACAATAAATTTACAATGTCTGATAAATTATAACCTTGACTTGAAACAAATTACAATAAAACAATATGAAGACATACCTCAACTTGCCACAGTATTGATCTCAATCTTAGCAGCGCCTAGGGCCTAGTAGTGTGCTGATTGTATGACCCAGATAAACTGTGTTTATAGACGCGCCGGGCTCTCTCCTCACTTGTTCTTCAAACTCGCGAAGTCACCCTTCCCTGAGTGAGGGCAGGGACCTCTGAGTTCAGTAACAAGGAGGTTCCTGAGAGGGAAGAAGCATTCTTCTGCCCTGACTCAGCAGCAGCCAAAATGTGTCAGGAAGAAGCCTGTCTTTAGCACTCCCTTCATCACCTGCTCCATCTTTCCCTCTTTCTTCCTCCCTCGCTCATCTGCATTCACTCCCACTCACAATGCATTCTCCTCCTATCTCAACATACCTTTTTCTCTGATGTTTTCCCTCTCACCTGCTCTCCCTTCATCCCTTGTGAAGGGCAACATCCACATAAAGCTGACTCATTTTGGGAATGCTGTACATTCACAATAGTGCTTTCCAGTTGATTTCCTTCCACACTGTAGCAACAGCAGGAAAACAGCTACAAATCTGTACGTCGCCATCCTATGTCGGTTGGAAAACAACAAAACTATCAAATCCAACATTTGGTAGAGTGCTAAGTTACATATTTCTCCATTTCTGTTCTCCAAGTACTGAACAAGCAGAAAATAGCTATTTGATTGTTAGCACTATTTTATGATGTGCATATGCAAAGTTGTCTGACAAACAAATACTGCTTTATGACAACATGTATTGTGTGATATATTGACATATTGCTATTGTGGGTCCAAAAATTTAGAAATGATGTTTGTTTCTTTATTGTGGACATGCACTCAGCTCCACTGTGTTCTCCGTCCAAGTGTTGTATGATGTCAGCAGACTTGACTCACTTCAAAGTGAGACTAATAAGTAGGATGGGGACTGACCAGGGGGTAATTTGGAACCCCCCCGAGGCTTATTGACAGCTGTTTTAGAGAGAAAAAGAGATGAATCAAAGAAAAAGCAGTAAGAAATTGGTTAAAGAAAAGAATAAGAAAGTTGTGTCATGATGGTATGAACAATGACAGATGGAGGTGATGTAAAAGAGAAAAATATCCAGTTAAACCAGTGATAATGTTTTACGACCAACTGTGTAACTTATCACTCAGTGAGACAAGCCAAATGACAGAGTTCCTCCAAACCTGTCTGCAGCACTGGTATTAAACCTGGAACTTTTCAATCTGTGTCATTGAGGTTTACCTTACCTGTAAAATCACAGTAAACTTTTCCAAAAATCTAATTTTGGTAAATAAAACAGGCAGCTTATGGTGAAAAGAGAGGTAAAAGAGAAAGAATAAAATATGACAGGACCTGACAGGATACATACAAGAAGGAATTTAGGCCACAGTAAGTAACATATGGCTTTTGAATTGACTTCTTCTGGGACTGACGGTTGTATAACAAAGAGATAGATACTGGATGTTCATTTGGAGGGATTGAATTATGTAAAACTAAATTCTTTGCTACTCTCTCTTGCTGTCTCTCAACTCTCTATACCTCCTGGATTCACATCAATGGGTTCTGGCTGAAATCATCAGCTAATGGCTGTATGACATCGCCATTTACTGGCCATGCGCGGGCCGATGCTCTGGGGTGCTGGCCAGATAGCCAGCAATACTCTCTTCCATCAGTACAACAAAGTGTTCCTGAGTCCGTGTCAGTGAAGTGTTAGGAAAAAGACTATGAGTGCCGGCCGGAGACGGAAAACTCTTACTTTAACGCTGCTTGAGAACCAGGCATAAATAATTTTCACACGTCCCATAAAGCATTAGGGTGAATTATAGGGAGCTGGGGAGGCAAGAAGGGCGGGGGACGATCATGTATTTGGGAAGGAGGTTGTGTTTGCCAAGGGTCCTATTTCCCCCACGGTGTAAATCACACAGAAGAAACATTCACACATACCAAAGACAAAGTCTCACAAACACATGCAAGCACACGCACAGACACCACCAACACACACTCCTCACCTTGCACAGTGAGGTAGATTCGCTGTGCTGTCACGCCGCCTTCGTTTGTAGCGATGCATTCATACCAGCCCGAGTGATCTGGGGTCACAGCGGACACCTGAAGGGAGAGGTTGTTCAAGAGGTCCACCCGCGGGTCCAGGCGGGCATTGTGACCTCCTCTCAGCCAGGTGAGGTTGAAGTTGACTGTGCTGACGACGTGGCAGGTGAGGACAGCACGGGAGCCAGGAGAGACAGTTAAATTACCCTCGACTGTGATGGCTGGAGGCGGCTCTGCAGGATGAGGACATAATGTTGTTGGCAGCTGCCAGGAACTTTACATCATAAAGAAAACTAAACAGGAATTCAAAGCAAAAGGTTTCTTTCTTGCTGACACTTACGTATGTAGAGATATGTAGTATTTTCCAGTCAAGAGGAAAAATATTGCAGACGTACTGATTTCTAGTCTATAGTATTTTTTTTCTATCATCTTCATGCCAACAATTTACTTACTGCTTGAGTCATTTAGGGGGTTTCAAGGGGTTGGGAGAAGATGGGGGGAGAAAAAAACTTTTTTTTGCTAAACAAATTATGTTTAACTTTTCTTTCCTACGTTCTCTTTCATTTTAAAGTCCTGGATGGTTTTACCTCTTCAGTTTAAACCTATTTAAATGAAACTATTTGAGAGGGGAACTTAAATCTTTGGTTGAATTGCTCACAATTCATGGACATGTTTAACTTTTGACAAGGGGTCACAAATGGACAATGCGTCCCTTTAAAAGGTCAATAGCCAGAAAGGTTGGGAACCATTGATTTAAACCATGGGACAATAAAACTAACTCAAAATGATAAAGTTTTCATTAGTAGTTGAATCTTGCACATAAAATCTTTAAAAGAAAAATCATTAAAGAGGCCTGATAAAACATTGTTTGAGACAATGTGTAATGTCTTCTGAAGTATGAGAAATAGCCCTGATGATATCACCAACGTTATTGCAGATTCAGCTTGGAAACTAACACACAGAACAGAACACAAACTGGAGATATTAAGTTTGACACATGGGTGTTTACCGAGCCGAAAGATGTTGTCCCGCTGCATTATGGGAAAGGTAGGAACCAGTGATTTTGAAGCTAGACCCGCAGTACAGTAAAGACACCTCTGCCTCTGCTGCTTCGATTTTGACCATTCCTCTATTTAATCTGTCTCTCATAAATTGACAAAACTTAAAAATACCAAATTGCGGTAGTACCCCTTTAACAAAAAAAATCATGAAATAAAATGCTATTGTTCACTTTAGAGACTGTATGTATGTAGTTGTCGCCTGGGAGAAACCTCCATCATCTGCATCAGCAGTTTAAATTATCTATATCTCATCCCCAAAATCAACATATTGATATCTGTCCAACACTCATATAATGCACTGCTGTCACCTACAGTGTGTGTTTGGATGTGTGTGTTTCTTAGCTTTGTATAAAGGTATTCCATGAAGCTCGTTGAATTTTTTGAAACACCCCCATTAGAATGATGTTCATCATTTGTACTTTTCCTATTTTAAATCTCTCTCTCTTTTTCACTAGCTCCTTTACTCTCGTCACCATGTCAAAAACACTCATCCCTTGAGCTTCACTGTGTCGTCAATCTTTTTTTGTCCAGGGGTGAGCCAGAGCTAAGCAGGAAAAGGGGAAGGGAGGGGGAAACGGGAGAGAAAGAGAAGATGAGGGCGAGGAGAGGTAGCAGAGACTTTGGCTCTGATAGGAGGAGGATGCTGGGGATTTCAGCACAGATCTTTGAGATTAGGATGACAAAAACTGGCAGCTGAGTGGGTATTTTGTGTGTTTCTATATGTACAAATGCAAAATGCAGAGGCCTGCCATCCTGTTAAAAATACGACCAGTAACAAAGGTTGGAGTTGAGGGTGAGGAGGATTAATTTCACCTAATTTTAGATACGTCACAAGAGGTAAAAGTTGGACAAAGTCCCTACCGCAACTTTGGACTGTGAACACAGTGGCTTACTGTAATGAGTTACACTCAAACATTACACAGATCCCTGCCTGGCTCCCTCTCTCCTTATTCCGTTTAACAAAGCATCTTTCAACTACCTCTCACTCTCTTTTTCTCTGCACTCCACCTTCTTCCTTTAGCTTGGCATTCATCATGTTGATGAGGCTCCAGTGAATTTCACAAAGCAAGAGGTTTTTTGGAAAGCCAAGTTTGGATTTACTTACTGACTGCATTAGGACTCATGCGGTGTCAGCTCTGGTGTCTCATAATGGAAAGGGTTCTGATTGAAAAATAAATGCAGTACAGAGGATTTTGTAATAGGCAGAATTTATTTTTGGTTTTGCCCAGTGGTGAGACATAAATCATTATATGATCCCACTGGTTGTGTCTGTGTTCAAAGCTTTGACATCATGAAAATCAAAGTAATTTATTACTTAGATTAGGAATTTCTGTGTGAAGTGTGAGATCATACATTTTTATGCATTTATTACTGAGGTGACATGTGAGTATTTGTGATTAAACTCTGCTGTTGTACTGAAATTGTGCACGTGAGTCACAGTGCCGCCACCTAAACTATCACTATACAGTTTTTTCTTGGTGCAGAGCCTGGAACTAATTTACAACTTTATATGTTTTCTCTTCTTACATCGTATTTACAGTCTATTGTTTTACAAATCAGGCACACAAACCATACCATAAACCCCATGACTTGATCGCTGTGAGGCATGCATTACAACATCATGTAAGGGTCTTTCTGTTTTCTGTAGGGGATCCACAGCAAGAAACCTTGAACCCTATGAAATTTAACCTGACTTGCGCTTGGATTCCAACCATATGTCCATAAGTAGTGTAAGTGTGTGAGTTAGTGTGTGAGCATGTGCTTAAACCTATTGAGCATGACATAAACTTCACTGTGATGCCACCATTTCACACAAGGTATTTGTTGTCTTTATAGAGTCTGGTGTGTTCTTTAAGTGCTATTTTCTAAACATGATACAAGATAGTGATACCTTAAAGTCCAACGGAAATCACATTTAGTCTGTGTTTTTTTTTTAAGTCTAAAACGTGTTTTTTTATGTATTGTTAGTAGGTTTTTTGTATTAAAAGGAAGAAAAAGTATCAGAGTGCAGGGGTAACATCTTAGAAAATGAGACACGAAGTAAACTTGCGCTGTAGCCTGTGACAGCTTGAATGAGTCTTGGTATGTGTGCTTACCTGATACATCTAGGAAGGTGCGAGCTCTTCCTGTCCCAGCGCTGCTAACAGCAATACACTCGTAGTAGTCCTCGTCCTTCAGAGTTATCTGGGCTATCTCCCATGATGCATTGTTGGACTCACTAGAATCAAAAGGAAGATCATTCAGTACCTTTATCTTCACTATTTGTTGAGACTAAGGCTGAATCCATTTGATCTGCTACTAACTCGTCCCTTGATCTACTGAAAGTCCAATCGGATTAAGTCACACAGGAGAGTAGAGACAGGAACATAATATGGGAGTTTTAACCTCCTACAATAGAGTTGGAAGGAGGGTGTGTTTTTCATCAATTGTATTGTCTTAGGGGTAATTAGAATGGTTTCTCAGCATGTAATGACTGAACCAAGTATCATATCATCATCAAACTTTGTGTGTGTATCGGCTAAGATAAAATTGGGCAAACAACCTTATGGTGAAAGTACATATTACTAAGTTTTAGCACAAGTATGCATTTAACAGTATGTCTTTTCAGAGAGTAAGTTCCTATTCTGTACTAGACGAGGTTTTACTTAAGTGAATCGAGGGACTAAGGAAAGAGGGTGTTGTATGCTGTACAGAATGTAAACCCCCTAAAGGAAAACGTTTGATTTGTGATATTAGGATATATAATAGTCCCTGAGTGGACACACACAGTCATCCCCAGCCCTGCTCACCTGAAGAGTTGGTCCACCCCGAGTCGCCTCCCATCCCTGCTGAATCGCAGAGTGAAGGGGATCAGGCTCTCTACCAGGCAGTTGACAGCCCCTCTCTGGAGGTAGTAACCATGAGTTTTGGCTGGCATCTGCACATTAGGGGCATCTAAAGTAGCGATAAAGGAAGTCAGCACACAATTAATCAAATTACTAAGCAATCCCTTACATCTTCATCTAAATATGGGTGACAACCTGCATCACTGACCAGGTATAATGCTGGAGAAGGAAACGCTGGAGACTCTCTGGAACAGAAAACCGTCCAGGTCATATCCTGTCACCCGCAGGAAGAAAGCCTCGTTGGGTGGAATGAACTCTGTGATGTTCCAGAGGCCATATGGCCGGCGCTCAGGGTAGTAACGGATTGGCAAAGTTTTGATCACTCCGCCCGTGATTGACAGGAGCTCTAGCCTGTCAGCCCGAGCAGGAGGTGAAAGTCCGGTGGTGTTCAGAAGGATGTGGGTGGGAATACCTGTAAAGTTGGTACAACATATACTGTATACCTTGCTTCCCAAACATGTAACAACAGGTGAAAGCGAAAACAGACTACTTTATTTTTTACTGTTCGGTAAAGTTGACCTTACTGACCTTGAACGGGCCTACTGGAGGTCTTTTTTAAGTCCAGGGTGGATTTTCTGGAAAACCCAGCTCGGAAGTCAATGGTACTGAGACCTGAGATACGGACTGAGTGTCTTCCTCCACTGGAGGTCTGTATCAAAGAAACGGGACATGTAGATTCATGGAAATGTTTTTCCAGAACTCGGCTCGTTTGTCTGGTAATGTGACTCAGAACTAGTGATTAGTACATCTGTGTTTCCAGCTTTATCTTCAGTATCAGGATCAGAACGTTTAATGGACATATCTTTACTATTTAAAACTGTTGTTTGATAAGCAGTATTAGATGTTTGGCCCAAATTGGATTTGGTCAATAACCCTGGCTGGATACACTGGATGATTTTATATAACTCAAGAAAACAAAAGAAAGAAAAGTTGTTGAATCAAAGGCAGTACTGAGTGAACTAAATCAGCGGCCACATTTTTTTGCGCCACATTTTGCTAGCTTGTGAGTTTAATTTTAGCGGCAAGCGAGACAAGCGTCAAGAGTGAGTCATAGACGGATGTAACAGAGGGAATCCGGTCATTTTTCAAAATAAAACATCGTTCAGACTCAGATAATAAATAAAACGGAAATAATGTAAGTTATTTATTCTTTCTCCGCGGCCCGGTACCAAATGACCCACGGACCGGTGGTTGGGGACCGCTGCCTTAGGCCAAGCTACACCAGAGCATTGTTAAGCATGGCAGCATGGGCAAAGAACTGCCAAAACTAAGAGAATCACAACACTTAATATACTTTCATCTTTATGACATTTGTAATCCCCCTAAAACCTGCCAAGAAACTATGGTTTAAACGCCAAAACCATCCTGAGGGTGCTCTAGTGTTTCTGACTGCTCTGGCTTCTGATGCTTCACCTAACTGACCAGGCACAAGTTAGGGTTTTTGGTTTCAGCACAGATTGTAGTCAAATACAGTGTGTTTCACATGCGTGGAGGCCATTTACAATTGTGGTAAATGAAAAATAAAGTACTTAAAGTACATTCAGTTGCTAATTCTGATGACAACCAAACTCTTCTTTATTCTATTAGCCATGACAAGGTTTTAAACAAAAATGACACAGGCGCACATAAACATTTTTTAACATTTATTGAAATATTTATCTGAGTTTGTGCAAATGGAAAAGTTCCAGTATTAAACAAGAGTCCAAATGTTCCAGTGTCTAATCTAATTTACCAGCCTCCTGTGACTGCAGAGGGACTCACACGAAGCAGGACATTGAGCAGAATTATAGCCAATCATTGCCTTAAAGTTTGCCAGAGCAGTGTGATGACCTCCAACACTGTAACATCTGACAAAATATTCCTGATAAATTGTGCTCATGGCAAGCAGAGTCGGGTTTCTGCCATTTTTCCTGCATATCATGTTTTCTGACTGTATAAATGTAGTAATTGAAATGTAAAGCAGGCTTCCCATGGTACAATATTTACACAAATCTCCTCACATATGGAACAAATGGCTGGACAGCTGCAATCAATTGCGGAAGCCAAGCACAAGAAACACTTCAAAAATTAATTTTAAATTAAGAGGGAGGGATGTAGAGTCTCAAAGACTAACGATTTCAGAGTTTAATTCCTGAATGTACAAAGATACTGTATATTTTGTCTGAGTAGGATGGCATTTCGTAGCCCTGTCTTCAACAGTCTGCATGGGCCGCACAGTTCAGCTTTAAATTGAATTTAAATTAAATTCCTGGGTTTTTGACCAGTTGGTCCACAATTTTGTATACAAAGATTCTTCTGCATTCACTTTGTGTTTGTTAAACTTGGGTCCAAGTCTGGTTTAACAGAGTGGTGATTTAACGAGTGGTTCTAAAACTTTTAGTTGGGCATCCCTTTTTGTGGATAAAAATAGTTTTATGCTCCTCCATCTTCCCACATACAGTGTAGCTCCCTCCAATAGTAAATACAAGGCGAGAAGAGGTCATGATTCAAATATGGGGTTTATTCCAGGTAGACCAACCCGTGAGAACTGGGTTGAAACAGAAACAAAAATAAATAAATAAAACTGTACAACAAGCAAATGCATGTCTGTATTGCATTTTTCTGCAGTGTTGCAGTCAGTAGCAAGACACATTTGTGGCTAACGGCTAGTGAATTACAATTCAATTCAATTTTATTTATATAGCGCCATATCATAACAAAGTTATCTCAGGGCACTCAATCACATGGAGCCGGTTGAGACCAACTTCCACACACACAAAGACCCAACGTTCCCAC
>JAVQJL010010615.1:0-13978 GCA_036024295.1 Nannoperca obscura | reverse complement strand
TCTTTAAAGTTAAGACTAGTTTAAAGTCATCTTCATTGAAAAGTACAGTGCTTTTCCTTCAAAAATAAGGACATTTCAATGTGACCCCAAACTTTTGAACGGTAGTGTATATATAGTTTGTTTAATCAGTACGAGAATCAAAGTGTTGAAGCGACAATTTGTGGGTTTTGCTGGTTAGCTACAGTCAGCAGCGAGTCTCTGGAAAGTCATGTGTGTTCAGCAGCTAACTGAACAAATTAGATATAACGTGTTTATTTGTGAGCTTTAGAGGTGCTGGCAGGCATACTTTGTTACATTCGGACAGAGCCAACTTAGCTGTTTCCTACTGTTTCTTGTTTTCATGCTAAGCTAGGCTAACAGGCTGCTGGATGTAGCTTTATATTTAACGGACAGACATGAGAGGTATTGATAATTCTCATCTAACTCTCAGCAAGAAAGTGAATGAGGGTATTTCCCAAATCTATTCAAACCATTTAAAAAAAAAAACATATTCAGCCACTCATCTAACTCTCTGCTTATACTATTTGATATGTGAATACGTGTAAACCTGTGTATGTTTAAATGTATGTTAGCGTGTGTGAGTGCTGTGCGTATAATTACTTGCACTTTTAAGTTAGAGTGTTTTGCACACTTGTGTACAGAGGAAAAGGTGATATTTTTACAGTATTATTTCACCACTATTGACTGAAGCAATTCATAATAATCTGTAAAACAAAATGGATTTCATATGTTTGTTGTCATTGTTTAATATGTTAGCCTCATGTTAATGCTACTGCCTTTACCAATAAATCAATTAACATCTCTAGTGTAAGGAACAAGGAGGTTTATTTCACCATCGTACTAATATTGGTTTCTCTGGGAAGTCAAGGGGCCCCTTCTGTTTTTCATCTGCGTTTGTGAGAAAGAGGCGTCTGGGAGTGATTTGAAGCACTCTGTGACCTGCTTGGCAACTGAGCCCTTAGGGTTGCTAATGTCAGCGGAGAGGATGTGAACATCTTGGATGGTGGGAATTTGATACACATAACTCTCTTCTCATCTGTGTTGCCAAAAGTGAATAGAGGCAAGCAAAGTTTTAACATTTCTTATTTGTGTTTTAGTCATATATTAGCTTTGATATGGCAGGATTATATTTGTTTTGTTTATGAACAATGTCATAATGGTCATATCAAATAATAATTTGCTGAAAACTGAAAAGCATTTCACTTGATTCACTTGATTTAATGCAACACAGGCATATTTCAACTACTGTTTCTTTAATGTAACAGGCAGTTTTGTCTAAATCCATTAAATGAAACACTATTTGTATCAAGACAGAGTCTGTGGCAACTTATTACAATTGAGTGTCTAGTGCTCGACCAAAAGTCTGAACCCAGGATTGTACTTTGTAAAACTTCTCAAAAAGAGACAATTACCAGGGTCATGTAATCCCATACACAAAGTTGAAAAACACCCAAGACCAATAAAACATTGTAGCGGCTGTGGCTTTATCGGACATTGGCCCATTATTTGTTATAGCGGTTCGTGATAAGTCTCAGCCAGTTCATAAACTTTATGAGACTGGTTCATATTCCTCATATGAAATCATGCCACAGTCAGGTTCCAGAAACGCTGTAGGATTACAGAATTGCTCAAAACTTTTATAACATTTCATGGTTTAATGAAGAAGAGAATAAAAAAGAAACAATAATATAATATTAGGATGAAACACACTGGAACACACTGAGAAATCAGAGATTGTGAGGGAAAGTGGGGGAGAGTGAAATAGAGTGATTTTAGTTCTGTGGGAACCTTGTTTCTTGCCAGCAGTGAATTGAATAAAGCTAAAAAACAAATAATAAAGGATCTCAGTGGTCCAAAGTGCTTCTCTGTGCAGAGCTTATTCAGATTTGTTTGTTGATACAGTTAATATGTTCAAGACCAAATAAAAAAATATGATTTCAAGCTTTTTGTTAATATTTATTTTCAAAAAGATACTTATAACATGATAACAGTGAATCTCGTCCATTACTGTGGTTATGAAAGAACTCATAATGAGAAAGGGTGGTGCAAGCAAACAAGCTTATTTTTCTAATTTTTCTTTAAAAAAAACCAAAACAAAACATATATCTAATGAAAATCATTAAAATGCTTACAAGTTGCTTAACACAGAATCACAGAGTTACAGAATACATTTTAATTGCTAATCCATTTAATTAAATAAAAGGATTTGGATTATAACTGGACTACAACACAAATAAGTAATTTATAGTATCTTCAAGCAATCAAGATTCTGATATTATATATCATATGCTGGTATTCAAGTACTTAATTCCATATAAAATCCAAACTCAAGCGCTCAGCCCAGACAAAAATTATAAGGGAATATGAGTTCAGTGATCCATCGATTCTCTGAATGTACACTATGTCTCACTGTTGTGGTCACATGCGAGAATCTTGCACATTTTTAGTTCATGACTTACAATAACTGATTTCAGTGACGCCAAGTCTGAATTACCAACCAGGCAAAGTGGACAACTGATCCCAGAGCCCAAAAGCTCCAGGTTTCTTGTGTTAACTGGTCTGTACTAAATTAATTGAAACCTATTTTGCAACTATGCAGAACTAAAGCACAATACTAAGTGATATGAAAAGGACCCGCTCTTGAGGCCCAGAAGGCCAAGATGGCCCATGTGTAATAATAATAATAATAATAATAATGTGTTTAATCAACTGACCAAACAGCATTGCTAGTCACTGGGAGAATATCATCCTAGAAAGACACAATATAGAGAGAGTAGGAGGACAAAGGGGCTTGTTAGGGCCTATCATCTCCTTTTGGCCCTGGGGACTTTAACCTTGTAGGTTAATCCGGTCATAAGTGCTACCCAGTGTGACTCAGTAAAGTACTCTTAGTACTTAAAGGATATTCTAAATGTTTATTATTGTCAACCAATTCCAAGGAAATACCAAAACCATACCTCTGACAGGTGACAAATATATACTTTTACTTTAAAAAAACGGCTCACTAAGTTTCTCTTTAATAATTTCCCCATCTGCAAATAGTGTTTATGTTAGTAAAATTAATTACATATATGTTGGGGACTATTGTCAAGCCCAGGTTTGGTGCCCTGGTGGGTATTTACGGCAGCATGACATTGTATTCAATATTGACTTAAAATAAATCCAGTGCGTATGTTCATAGAAATGTGGGAGCATGTAATTTAAAGAGCTTTTATCTGGCTTTGGATACAAAGGCAATACTTGATATAAAACAAAATATAGAATATTACCAGACTTACCCTTTAACGAGACTCAGAGTAACATAAAGTAAGGCTAGCTCCTGTTTTTAAAGAACTACTGTTCACGCTGTATGACTTTGAAGAGCTTCTTCTACTCCATCCAACCTCACTTATGTTGTTGTTCAGGAACAGATGAACTGAAGTGAACACCCTCATCGAGTCTGAACATTTCCTGACACCAAGGCCTATGGCAGACGTATTAAGATAAATAAGTAATAGTTGAACAATTGCAGACTTGTGTATTCCTCTGACAAAGGAGGTGCACTTTGGCTGATACATTATATCTCAGGAATCAGACAGTACGACTCCTCCTTTGTCGTGCATTGATTATTATTATTCCTCAGACCCATCCATCCTGCTTATCCTATCTATGTGTTTTTCCTGCAAGGCACATACTGTACGAGTTAACTCCCCCTACCGTTATGGCTATGATTCAGTGAGACAAAATGGACGCCACATCCTTTATGCTAAAATCTGTTTTGGGTCTGATCAAACACAGCATATGTTTATCTACCCTGCCCTTACATGGCTGTACCCTGTATGCTACTTTGCATGGCAATCCCTTCAAGCTATCCTCCATGGCACTCGCTTGCACGACTTGTGGCAAAGACTATTTCTAATTCATAAAAGCCAAAAGGATCAATTCAAAATTCATGAACAATCTGTCCTGCTACAACCAGTGATTTCTGTGACTGTGGGGCAGTGGAGACATGGTGCAACAGAAAGAAAGGTTCTGCCTCCCCTCATTTTACAGGAAGACATAGACAGAAATATACTCAGACATGTGCACATACACGTGCACACTAGAGAAAAAGATAAGAAGGAGGTTCAGATGAGTATTTTTAATTTCCCACAGAATTTAGTTTAAATTTATAAAACCGGGCAAATTGATAATGGAGTTATGCATTCATGAGATAAATGCTTTTCTAAAGGGAGTGAACAATGACTAATGGTCATTGTAAATCTAACAGCTGATTGCATCATTGAGATGTCCCCCATTTTATTTAAAACATCATTAAACTTCTTTTCATAACTGTGTATTGAATTGAAATAACTTAACTTCAGACCTAAATAGTCTGTGTAAAATTTATATCACACATTAAAAATGTTTATCTTTTTCTAATGATGAAAATAAATAAATGTAACACATTGGAATTACAACGATAAATTAATTACTGATATACTGGACTGAAATGATCCTTTATTTTGGATATGCAAAACCTTGTTGTCTGGCTCCCAAAGGTCTTTCTCACTGAAGACGTTTTGACGTGTCAGTAGGAAAAGCACAGGTGCAAATAATAAAATGAATGATGGCTGAATTCCATTTAGCTGCTTTGGTTTCGGGTTCTGGTATTGGTCATGTTCACTCACTGTCAGGCTGTCAAGGCTCACTGGGACTTTTGAAAAGAACAAAGCCATTGTTAATGTTATAAGTAACACCTGTGCTTTATACTATAACAAGTCAAAATGTTTGCTATGGAGAAGGACATGGTTATACATAATAAATAGATGTATTTTCAGTGGACGGGACAAATCTTTTTGTTGTATTTCTTTAAATACTAGTTCAAGAGGCAGTGATTCTTTTATAGTCCTGTAATTATAATGGAAATGGGAGCAAAACCATTTATTTGCAATTAGATTTTTTTATGCCACCAGTAAGCTAAGAATTGCATAAATCGTCCAAACAAAAGGCCACACTTTCACACTGCTACTACAATAAATTATAGGCCTGGTGTCTTGGTAATTGTTAATTCACATTGCCATCTGCTGGCAAAAGCACAGACCATGTGGTCAATGAGAATGCAGTGCAACCACACTAGCTACAAGTATCATCCGATTGGATAGCAAAGTCTCTTTGTCGGTTTAATCGAAACCACCAATCAGATTCTAGATTGTAGGCGGGACATCTGAAGACAAAAACAGGAAATACAGACTCAATACTAGCATGTACTTTTTTGGAAACTTTTACAAATGTAAACCTTCTAAAAAGACTCTGAAATCTAGAGTTTGATATAACAACGGGGGATTTTATTTCGTGTTAGACAATGGGATACTTTCAACGTCTCAGACAGGATGGATCACCTGCTTTGTTTGTTTACATGGTGAAACAGATGACAAGCTAACGTTAGCAACCTAGCTTGGTAAAATCGAGTCATATGAGCTGATAATTATCCAGCACCTTTGTCGTCACGAATAAAACTTAACATTAGTGAAAGAGCACAACTACACAAGTGAATGGTTGTTGTAGTTCGCAGTGAGACATTGAAAGTGCAACTTAACAATGCGAAGCTAACGTTTATTGTGTTTAGCTTTAGCAACGTTTCTGAAACCACTGGATTTGTTTTGTCACTGAACCTACGACCGGGTTTAAAGGCCTTATAGCGTCTTTATGTCAAGATGCCTTGTTCCTGTGGGAACTGGAGAAGATGGATTCGGCCACTGGTTGTTGTGCTGTATATTTTGTTGCTATTAGTCGTCCTGCCCTTGTGCATCTGGGAACTGCAGAAGTCAGAGGTCAGTTTGAACAATCTGATTGACATGATTCATTTTGATTCTGGGAGCAGTGTTGGTTTAACACAATGGTGAAATGTAACCGAGTACGTACTCTATTAGGTGTACTTAAATACAATTTTTGGATACTTTCCTTGAGAAAGCTTTAAGCTTTTACATGCAGGGGGCATGTATCTTACAGCAGCAGTTACTGATTACATTTTGATTCATACATTTTCTGTATAATATATTCTATACAAATTAAGTGTCTTTCTTCGTGATTCTAGTCAAACGTTTAGTCTAGTCATCTTTGAACATGTTGATTTCAGTTATAAACAGTAATAACCAAACCAAATAATCTTACTGCTCTGACTTTTTTGGGCTGAATTTGAGATTTAAAATAATAAATTGTAAAATACTATTTAAATATATTCCTACAAGATAATATGTATATAACACTATAAAAGTAACCATTCTGTATTATGGGTGCTATCAATTTTGATACTTTTTAGTACATTTTGCACCTCTGTGTTTTTCCTTTAATTGCAGGGCTATTAAAATGATATTGTAACAACGTTGTATTTCTATTTTACTTGAGTAAAGGTTTCCACCCTGTCGTTATTATAAAATGTAGAAGAATTACATTCTGGGTATCCAAAATGCCAAAAGTTTCCTAGACTTAAATGCATAAATAACTTTAATGATAACTGTGTTTACTGTTTCTTTCCATATGATGACAGGTTGGCACTCATAACAAAGCGTGGTTCATTGCTGGGATATTTGTCTTCATGACCATACCCATATCATTATGGGGCATCCTCCAGCACCTGGTTCACTACACTCAGCCAGAGCTTCAGAAACCTATCATCAGGTAAAGATGTCAACAGTCTTGTCATCCATGAACAATCGTTTCAAACAGGTTTTTAATTGTGTTTTTCTTTTTTTCATTTAGGATATTATGGATGGTCCCAATCTATAGCTTGGACAGTGTGAGTTGTGTATTATATAATCAAAACCACATACTGTATATGCTTGTATGATTGAGAGAATCCATATACTTATATATATTTTTTGAAAACTATATACCTTCACTTACATGTAATTATTATTTTTTTAATTTTTTTTATCTTGCAGTGGATTGCATTAAAATACCCCAGTATAGCCATTTACGTGGACACATGCAGAGAGTGCTATGAGGCCTATGTTATCTACAACTTCATGACCTTCTTGCTTAACTACCTGGAAAATCAGTACCCCAGCCTGGTGTCAATGCTGGAGGTCCAGGAGCAGCAGAAGCACCTGCCCCCTCTTTGCTGCTGCCCGCCTTGGCCAATGGGAGAGTAAGTTTCCTTTAGAATTACACCACTTTTACAAAAAGGACTTTACACAGTCAGGACTTTATACATACAATCCATGTGAAATTATTGACACCAAACGTGATGCTCCCTAGTATCCTCTTGTCAAACTATTACTTTTTAACAGGTTCACCATTCAAGAATGCGCTGTCAAATGAATCATTGCCCCCCCTACTAACATAGTCATATTTACTTAGTATCTTCTTGAGTTGCCCACAATTAAAGATCTAACTAACTTTTTAATATTTTGTTGATTTATCCGTTTTTACTGTCAGTGTTCTTGAATAAATGCAGTATTATCCCTTTTCAATTAGGTGTTTACGATCTTGAATAAAATAAAATAAATATGTTAATTTCTTGTACTTGAGTTTGTCTTAAGGCATTGAACTTTTTAGATGGAAGTGTTTTTTTCTCCAGCAAACAAAGTAAACAAATCAATTACAGTCACCAGCTTCATATTAGTCTCAGCCAGGCAACATCTGTAATTGGTTAACATGCCTGCGTGCAGTTTATTTTGTTCAGAGCTTCTTTTTTTTTGACGATTTGAACAATTTGATTTGCTTCAAATCTGAAGGAGAAGAAATTGACAAAAATGTGCCTGAAGGTCAGCAGCATCATCATATAATAGTGCCCTGTTCAGATGTTTAAGAATATTGTTGCATTCTGACTGTGGATGTCAAAGAGCAAGATTAGTTGAGGAAATTAGGCAATTCAGTGTTACACTTTACATTACACTCACCACAATTCTTATGGCTGTTCGTGGTTGGGGTTGTTTTTAAATTCAGTAGATTTTACTCATATCAGCAAACTAGATGTTGTTAAGCCAATTCCATTCTAATTCAAATCATTCATTTCTACTGCAGGGTTTTGCTGTTGAGATGCAAATTGGGAGTGTTGCAGTACACAGTTGTAAGACCCGTCACAACAGTGATTGCCTTGTAAGTAAGCTCTGCTCCTCGTGCACTTAATTAACATTTTTTGATACCAATCAAAGCTTTTTGTTCTTTTATCTGTATTGATGTCTGATGTGGTTGTTCCTTCTTCTTTTTCTCCCTAGGATCTGTCAGCTGTGTGGAGTGTATGATGAAGGCAATTTTAGTTCAACAAATGCGTGGACGTACCTGGTCATCTTCAACAATATGTCACAGCTGGTAATACTACTGCTGTTTTGTTTTTTAAGTCTGTTTCACACATTAGGTCGTGGGAGCATGTTGAGAGATAAGATGGGTGTAAAAACAATGTTACAAGCAGCCTGTTTTGAACAAGGTTTCTCTCTGTCTGTCTTCTCTTGATCTAGTTTGCCATGTACTGCCTGGTGCTGTTCTACAGGGCTCTGAGAGAGGAGCTGAGTCCAATCAAACCAGTGGGCAAATTCCTTTGTGTCAAAATGGTGGTGTTCGTCTCTTTCTGGTAATTCTCAGTGTGTACAAACTTAATGACATGAGTTGTACTGTTCTGATAATGTACTTTGTATGCCCTGTCTTTTTACCTTGTTTGTATATGCTGTGTATGTATAAGTGAGCTTGCATTCTCGCTTATCTTGCTTATTTTGTAAACTCTTCTAGGCAAGCTGTGTTTATTGCTTTGCTGGTGAAAGTGGGCATTATCTCAGAAAAACGTACATGGGACTGGCAAAGTGTGGAGGCTGTAGCTACTGGCTTACAGGTAAGCTAAAGCGTGTCTAATTAAGAAATAGATATTATTAATGTGTGAGAATAACTGAGTTAGATTTTAGCAAAACACAACCAAACACACCACTACTGTCCCATTTCCTTCAGGACTTCATCATCTGTGTGGAGATGTTTCTGGCAGCCATTGCCCATCACTTCAGCTTCACCTACAAGCCTTACATCCAGGAGGCTGAGGAGGGTTCTTGCTTCGACTCTTTCATGGCAATGTGGGACATCTCTGATGTCAGAGCAGACATTTCTGAACAAGTCCGCAATGTGGGTAGGTGCTTCCTGGCTACTGGATTCCTTACAGCTGTGTATTGTAAGCATCTCTGGCGTATTTTTTTAACATCATGAAGATGGTAAAGCCTTTTTGTATTTCGTCCTCGTGGACAGGGAGAACGGTTATGGGTCGGCCAAGGAAGTCCTACTTTGGTGAGGAGCAGAATGATGGTGAGCGGTCTGGCCTGCTCTCTTCAGGCTCCCAGGATGCCATCACAGAAGCGGTATCTAACCCCGTGTCACCCAAAGGTCAGTACCAGGGCCTGGGCAGAACCCTCACACCGCACTCTTTGTCAGCCCCTGCTGGGCTCAGCTCCGCCCCGTGGGATGACGAATGTGAGGCCGGACCTGAAGAAACACAGCAAGAAAGGACCAACCAAAGCAAAGAACCAATTGAAGCAGATCTCATCGTGATCACCTAGCCTATTTAGCCTAGTCACCGACTCTACCAGACATGGTTGGGCAGGACCCAATTGCAGCCTTGCCATTTTCCTTGAGACATGACCGTACTGATGCAGCATTAAATAAACTGTTTAAAAGGGCACATCAGTTCAGTAATAAACAAAGATGGACCTCTCTGCCAGTCACAGCTCCAAGAATGTTCAGTGGAGTTATGGCACAAAAGGATTTGCAGATGATGTGCATTTTCTGCAGTTTTTGTTGTACTAGGGAGTAAATTGGTTCAGTAGGCAGAATGGTTTTTAGTTCATTGTAAAAAGACTTTGGGTCAATTTTAATGTGAGTTCCAAAGAGCACACTTCTCTTTGTGCTGTCGTGTTTCTTGAAATGAGATGCCACATTACACCTTCTGAAAGTAATGAATCGTATATCATTTCCACATCTCAATCATGTCATGATCTCAGATGTGACATTTAGATGATAGACAATATGCAACTTTTAAAATACTAATGTTTTCTTCACTCTATATCTGAGTTTATGGGGATTTGAGAGGACATCGATTGAATGTCGAGTATTGAGTAATCAAGTACTGGTAAATGAAAATCTTACTTTACTAAAGCACATTAGATGTCCAGAATCATCTATTGTCTTGTCCTAGTGTGTTTAGCATGTGGAGGGGAGGAAAAGAGCAAAAGCAACATATTTTTGGGATGCACTATTAATGCTCTGTTTTAATGGAGAAAATATCTTGGTTACAGCTATGCCTGGGCCCTAACTGACATGTGACATCACTACATAATCAATTAGTATTTAAGTATTAAAACAATGTCCTTAAGTCAGCCTGAAAATGTACAATAAGCACTTTTCTAGTAAATTCCTATCAATGGTTTACTGCATACAGCTCACTCTACAGTGTTTATAGTATTCACTAGTCTTCTCAGATGCCTTGTTCTGTGTGCCGTGGAACTAGTCTGTCCACTACATATAGTTAGCATTTACATTCCAGGATCAGCTATTCTTTGATTGAGTTTATTCTTCATCTTATTTGATGAAATGTTCTCTGTCATTGTTTTAGCCTTTAAGCTGGGATAACTCTGCAGGTACTGCACCTAAGCCATTTGCTTTCCCTCATAGATTTTCTCTTTTCGTCATGGTGATTGACATGGATTTGTGCAGGGATATTGACAACAGCATAATCATGTCCAGCTAGAGAATGTTGCCTTACATTTTATTTTTCTAAATAATAAGACAGGGTTACATCAGAGCTGGTGTAAATGTTCATTTTAATTTAATTCCATTTCTGACAGTCTCTTAAATAAATCACAATAACTACATTGATTTCTTGTTTTTTTATTATTTATTTATTTATTAAGAAAAGGTCACATTTATTGTTGACATTGTTTTTTAATTGATACTGACAAACATCTTTACAAAAACATCTGCTCCCACAATCAAGGGACACATTTAATGTTTATATGATGTACTTACAAATATTACATTTATAAGTACAATAATAAATGTCCTATGATCTTAGAGCACATTTTAGAAATAAAAACATGTTTTATTCTTACAAATACTTATGATCGTGATTACCCAGCTTCCCAATGCTACTTGTGTGTCATGTGGGTCATGCAGACTTCTACTAGATCTCAAAATAGAGATCCACTGTGTGTCTGGGAAAACTTGAAGACAGGTATTGCATTCTAGAGGATAAATCATTAAAAAGACACCAGACAGGGAATGCATAGTATTTAATGCATTTCCCAAAATATGTCATTAAATATACAGAAATGAAAGCAGTTGCAAAACTACAGTGTAAGAGATTATTGCTCCATTGGCCTGAGGGTATTCTCTACATGAGCTGATATGGAGATGGTGCTCTTGTGAAGCTTCACAGCGAGGCGGACCCAGTCTCCGTCTTGTACCTCCAGGGGCTGCTGCAGCACGGCGGCTGCCTGCTTCCAGTGAGAGTTCTGGCTCAGGGTGCTGACACTGATCTCCTGGTCCAGGTAGATTTGGTACCAGAAGGGGATTGCAGTTATTCTGCCAGCAGACGTAGCCTGAACCTACAAAACATGGGTTATGGCTTAAGATACTTAATGGGTCAGCTATAACATACTGTACTCTGTGCCAATTACTTGTAAAATCACTCGTCATGTTTTGTAAGTTTAAAAATTATATATGACGCAGGAATAAAAAAGAATGAGATCATGAGTCTCTTTAGTTCTACCCTGACCGATAAGTTACTTTCAGTTTTTCCATTTAATATTTATGAGCTTTGGTGAAATAGCTTGGATGAGATCAATTCACATCGCAGCTCATATTAGATCGCTGGATGGGTGTTAAAAGAACTTCAAATGTAGAGATGAAAACTAAACTATTTCAACCAGTTTCATGACACAGTTTTATCTGTGAAAAATAGAAATATTGTGCTGAATCTAAATGGGACCAAAAACACAAAGTCAGGAGTGTAAGTAAAGTTTCTTCTCATTTCTAGGTTTTGGGTGCAATATGTTCGTGTACCACAAAGTAGCTCAGAGAGTCAATGCATGAATTCAAATTTCAGTACAGCACTAAAAGTTTCCAGTCATGTTGCTAGCTCTCATTAGGCTAATGTATGTCTTACCTTTACTTCTCTGTTAGTGTAGTTTGCGTTGATGTCCATAAGGTCAAGAACAAACAGCTCTACAAACTCACTGAGATGCCTGCACTCCAGTGTGGAGAAGTCCAGAAACACATGGACTGGTACCTAAAGGACATAAAAAGATAAACACAATGTTAGCAAATTGTTTGTAGCAGATAAAAGGAAAGACTGGTTACATTATCGATACGGAACTACATATTATGAAAAGCCATAAAAGACCGGGGAAGCAGAGCGAGTTGAATCTGACAGCGAAATGACACAAAACAGGTGCTCCTGATGTTCAGGTTGGCAACCGCTGTCAACAAGACAGGGAATGGATTTCCCCCTGCATAATCAAAGTGCACTGCTTAGCTTAAGTACACAACTTAAAAATACTTTATTATCGTGGCTACGTGATTTTTACAAAAGCTAAGACCGAATAAAAGAAAGAAAAGAAAAACACTTCTGCAATATATTAAAAATGGTTGTTGTTGGCACTCCTTACCACAAACCATTATTTATCCACATTAGCTTTTAGATCGTACTGTCAGTGGATAATCACTCAATCACTGATTAATGCTTGGAAGCTAATCTTCCACCTTAAATTTCTCAAAACTTGACAAACGGGTCTTGGCTGCAGGGCACCAGACTTAAAAGCTGCAGGAGAAACCAAAGTGGCAGCACAGAAAGTGTCACAGTTTCCTTTACTGCAGAACAAAAGAATCTTTCCTCCTCCCTGTCACAGTTGTGTAGACCTCAGAGCCCCGCTGTTTGATGTGCTTGATGTAATGTGTGCTGATGGATTCAGGTAGGAATGTCTTGGGCCAAGCTGTGTGTTGTGTCTTGTGTGACAGTTGTGCTAGAAAGTGCCCTCCACTGAGGGCTTCAAAGACAACATCTGTTAAAACAAACGACCGTCCCGTGTGGGGCCTGCGGAATTAGAGCACAAACATGATGCTGAAAAGAAAAAAAAAAGAAAATTTCCAGACCAAATAAAGGAAAATAATTCAAAAGAATTTTGCAGCTTCTTTAATGCGGCTGGGAAGCACACATCAAAGAGGAGTGCACAACAGAAAACACAATCCTGGACCTTACTAGTATTCCAAGTGAAAAACCTAGTTCAACAAAAGACAACCCATACATGGCAGGAAACAAAACAACTGGATGCAGTCTGAGGCAAAGTAAGATTTGTTTTGAATATGTTTTTGTACCTTTGTAGTGTTGCACTATACCGCAATAATACTTAACAAAACCCACAGGCAACACATTTGCACCTAATGGGGGAACTTTGAATGTGAATGATGCAAGCTCTCTAACACAGCACACTGTATGTGAAAACCGTCAATATTGCATCAGGAACATGAGACTGCCTGTTGCCTCGGTAACTTGAGACAGAATACAAGATATGAGGCCAGAGATGTGTTATGAAGATGTTTCAGCTCGACAATATGGTTTTAGTGTGCTTCATTTTGTTTTCTTATAAATTATTATGGAATTATTTTGAAAAGAGATCCTTGAATTGGTGATAGTAATATTACACCCAGTACAGGAAAGCAAGAATATAAACTAATATATATGTATATACATACACACAGTATGAAGTATACACCGGAACACCACTGATCCTGGATTTGTGAGGCCAACACTCATGATAATATATCGGCCATATCGGTTTTTTAACATTAACGTTTTTGATAAGGATTATTAAATAATTGCAACCAACATATGTGATGAGCGGGACATTTTACAGTACAGCAAAAATAACTTTCAGTGCTCCCTGGTGGACAAACTATGTCATGTTGATTCCAAATTATATTTGACATCTATATACACACATATATATATATATATATATATATATATATATATATATATATATAT
>JAVQJL010010611.1:0-22521 GCA_036024295.1 Nannoperca obscura | reverse complement strand
ACACACACATGCACATATATATGTGTGTGTACACACAAACATACACACACAACACACACATACGTTATGTGCTCTTTTGGACACATGGCATAAATGTACCTACATAACTTTTGTTTGCTAGTAAATGTAAATGTGTACATAACAGGAAGTCCTGTATGTTGTTATCTCAACAGCAGTTTCACAGAAATATTCAAAAACTGCCTGACGACAACAGTGTAGCATATAGTCCCCACGGAGAAGCTGGCAATTTCTAAAGGTCAATGAGCGGAGAGCCTGCACTTGCTTTTCTGTCATTTGCAACTAACTTCAATTACCACTGAAAAATCACAATGGCCTTTAATACGTCTTGGAAATTAGAGATGATTGACTGAACCGGATGCCTGTTAAATTACCTGATAGTTTCTCTGTCTCACAGCCAAGTCACCTCTAAACTTATAGATCTTCTGCTTCTCCAAAGAATCATCTGTGTCCAGAGCAGAGCTCTCACAAAACCACTGCAGAGAGAAATACAAATTAATAACACACAGTATACAGTGCTACAAATATAATGGGAAGCAATCTTAAAAACGTATGTTTAACACTTTGTTTGTGTTACATGCTGTTTAAATATTTGGTTTATTTTATTTATTTATTTTATTGTCTCCCATGTCCCGTATTGGGTCGAGTATGTAATTACTGTTTTCGTTGTCTTCTTTTCTTTTTTCTTGCTGTGAATATTTAGACACGTGTGCAGTTACATAACTGAGTCAAATCACCCTTAGCTAACGTTAGCTAGCTAGCTAGTAGCGTCTTTTGATTCATATCTTTTCCGTCGTTAAGTCTTCATGACAGTCTGGCGTCTCCCTTATAACGTTGCAGCACAATGCAGCTGTTGTGTAATGTTAACCAGTGAAGTTTGTGTTGGACACAGACTCTCACCTCTGGCTCGCACACTTTGGCGTTATAAGAAGACAGAGCCACAGAGACTCGGTCTCTCGCCTCCAGAAACACCGAGTCGTCAAACGTACTTCCGAATATCTCCATCCGGAGCCGAAAAATACAACGAATACCCCACTTTCAATAGATTATCTTGTCCACAAAAACAGCTACCTGCAGCTCAAGCACTGTTTGTTTACACACTCGTGGCAACACAGTCATTAAAGCGCACGACTAATACAGTCTCCAGGATTAACAGTTCCGGACAGAAAGGTTCCGACAAATGGTGAAAGAGGGTGACGCATGCAGCACACATCAACATAAAGAGAAAACGTTGTTCACATATGTCAACTTTTATTTAGACTTGATATTGGCATCCAAAAAACAGATATTGTGAAAGGCAAGTTTGTGTTACCATAAAAAAAAGTAAACCCGTACATGAATATGAGCAGCACATTTTCTATGCATTCAGAGGAAATAACATGCAGTAATATAAAAATACATATGGAAGGCTGCAATTGCAAGTATATTGCATCAGCAAAAGGTATACAAAATAAATGTGGCCAATCAAAATGTATTTGATATAGACAGCAGTCTGCATTATTTACAAATGAAAAATACACCTCAAACACATTACATGCTCGGCCTACGTGAAAACATCGAATTATGTAAACTGTTAAATGGATAGAAACAAAGACCATATGTTTATAGGTACACCATGTTAATGCTCAGGTGAGAGTGGAAATACTAAAATTACTTTTATCTGGAAAGCTTCCTGTGTCCGTCTCTGGTGTCTTGTCTTTGTCTCAGTTTCTTATACTGGTCCTTCTCCTTTGTTCCTTTGTTGGATCATTCTTTTTGAGTTCCATGTCTGTGTTCCTTGATCTCCTTGAATTCATGTCACCTTGCTGTTTGACTTTTGTTTTTCTTTGAGCTTTTGTCACTGGAGACTGGATCTCGTGCCTGTAAGTACATTTTTTATGTTAAATAAACTTTAACCTACTGGAGCCTCTGTGCCTGTCTGCACTTTGGTCCTTTCCTTGCTGCCTGAATGGCTAACTATGACAGAACCCAAAACCTACGAGACAGAGAATTCATCACAACACAACAATGCTACCCCTGAAACTCGTCCAAATAAATATAAATAAGGAGCTGTAAAAAACAAGGCCTTCTCTGCCTCCAGCTCTGCCC
Organism: Nannoperca obscura; assembly: GCA_036024295.1. Classification (NCBI taxonomy): domain Eukaryota; kingdom Metazoa; phylum Chordata; class Actinopteri; order Centrarchiformes; family Percichthyidae; genus Nannoperca; species Nannoperca obscura. The sequence continues at coordinate 20,415 of JAVQJL010010611.1, read as the reverse complement.
AGGCCTGCGTGTCTTTGTCAAGGATGGAAGCTAGATCCATGTTTCTGTCCTTGCAGTAGTACAGGGCATCTTCCCATGTCGTGTTCTGTTTGACCAGCACAAACAGTGATTCTAGGAATAAAAAATAACATATTTCAATAAGTGAGCGCACAACAAGGATTTCAAAACTGTGTAATCATCTACCAGTGGGTCCAGCAAACCTGGGAGTCCTCCACTTTACTCCTCTGGTAATGGCATCCTCCTCATGACAAAGACAACTCAAGTCTTTCAAATCTTTCTCGCTCTACAACACGTACTCTTCTTCAGTTTCTGAATATAAAACAAAGGGCAACATGGAGAATAAGAGGGTATAGGATGGGAAGATTTCATCTGACAGATAGGTGCAACATGAGGCACCAACAACTCAGACTGTTCAAAAAGATACAGAACGCATTATGACACCAACACTTAGTACCTTTTGTTAGGTTTCGGCAGATCCAATATTTTTAGGGACTGATACTATGACATTTATCTTTTACACAAAGCCACAAATCAAGCCACAGTGGTGAGCCTTTTGTGAGTTAGAAATGTCAATGAAAGCATGAAAATTCAAGCTTATTATGACCAGAAAACCCTCTCCCAACTCTAATCCCTGAGGCCAATCATAGATACATGACGTGCAGAACCTATCTCAAGAGACATTGGACATGCCGAAGCCTGAAAATGTAATAAAGCAAGTTAAAGTATCCTGACGTATTACTTGCAGTTGGTGGTGCTGTTGTTTTCACGAGAGTTCCCAATGTAGATCTCAGCATCGTTTATGTCACTATTATGATTTGTTGTTGTTGTAGATAATTACAGAAGAAATGCTGTAGACACCCATCAGGTCAATTCTCCACCAGGAGGTGGTCAGTTCCAACGTGTTAGCACAGTTCTCCTTTGACCCACCAAAAGCTCTTTCAGAACTGTAGGTGACACCTCCAAAGATAAAGTCTGATGACTGAGATGTCACATTCAGTGTTGGGATTGTTACAGTGTTGCACTGACCAGCACATAAAAACAGAATAATAAAGAATTCATTTCAAAATATTGGCCCTTACATATTTAGCATAGAAACACTATTGTACTTTCTTGGACTTGACTTGAGAGAAATGTAACTGAAGCATTTAGTCCTACCTGTGCCATCAACACCCAAATGAGCACTTCCTGTGAAATGTGAAACGCCAAAGGATTATATTAGAATTCCAGTACTTAGTGTAGACCAATTTGCAGTCAAACACAACAAACTATTTTATCATTTTATCTATCACTCAATTTTTGTGGATCTCCCATCATGATCTCTCTGGTCTACTTACCAATCAGAGAGATGAACCATAGACTCCATGGCAACACCTTGACTACGATACAAGTAAAATGTTCTACAAAAGTGACCACAGAAGAATACATTCACAGCTTTCAGTTTCTTTTAAACTGCACAAATTTAGCTACCTACATCTAAAAATGCAATAAAAGATACAATTTAGGCCTTTTTCTCTCTCCGCAATGATTTTAATGACACTACAGCTGTATTTATACTTATCTCCCTTCCTGCCTATATGAAAATACCCTCATCCAAAGTAACGTCATCCTCCTGGTCCGAGTCCAGCTGTTATTTCACTAGTCAAAGCACCTCCAGACTAATATTTGCAATTTACAACAATTATTACAATGCTCTCTGATCAATCTGCATTTTAAGCTGAGAACTTTTTCAACACATAAATATCTGTATTGTGTACAAAGCTTTTTATTTTCATATACAAACCTATTCCCTCTGCTTTAATGTTTGCTGCTAATGAATTTTGATTATCAGTTTGATGTTACATTTCAACTTTTTTTAAATCTGAATTTATTTGAAAGGGACGATACAATTACATAGTTTCAATACGGAGCATGAAAGTGATGTTCTGCGCAGATAGTTATAGCTATTGCTAATTTTCGACTCTTGTCCCTAGTTGGATATTTCCATGTACAGTATAATTAAAATATCCAGCTTTCAGTATCGTGGATGAACTGTAAGAAAAAAACAACAAAAGAAAAAAAACAAGTATTTTCAACAACTGGCACTGCATCACTGATGGTTTAGGTAAAATGCTGTTACTAGGTCCACTATTAACTGTGACGATAAATTAATATCATCACTCATGAAATAATAGTTAAATCTCAAAAGTAACAAATAGTGACTGACTAGCAGCGTCTAGGTTTTAATGGGACACTATGCAGTACTTTCCACTCTGCATCTGCATTTAGTCCAGACTGCTTCCTATCAAAGTTATTCAAAGCAAAACATGAAAAATGTTGCGCACAGCTTTTGATCAAAATTTATTGGGTTTTGTCCTCAAACAAGTATAAAATATAAATCTTTTCAAAGTCAAGCTAGAAATCAAGCCAGAGCCTCAACAACAGCTGCGATTTTAAATCAACATTGCACAAATTGTCTGCCCCACGGCTAGTAGCTACAAGTTGATGATTGCAGGGGCCGCAAAAGTAATTTTTAGCTCTCTAAAGCAAGCCTGGAGAAGCGATCGCACACACATACCATGTTTAATCAAAGTTTATGACAGGTACTCTCAGTTTTTAACACATTTCACATGTACAAGCAGAGCAGAAATAATTTAATGGAAATGGAAATCAGTCAGTTCTGTAGACACAAAACTGTTTCGTAGATTTTTTGGCCATGAACGCTCAAAAACATAGTTTTTTCCTGCATCGGCTGCAAAAGGCCCAAACTCAAGTATATAGTTGTCATATAGTCGTCAATCAGGTGTACTCAGTAAGGAGTACCATTTCATGGTGGTTTTACAAAACTGAGATCACAGCTTATTTAAAAAAAAAAAAAAAAAATACAGGGTCTAAAATTCAGGGCAGGCATTTAAAATTGTACAGTAACTATTTGCTGTCTTTAAATGTACACTTATTGTATTAAGGTAAGGTATAGAGTTAGATCACTGTATTCTTCCTTCTCTGTGTCTACAGAACCAACTGTAAAAGCTGAGAGATCATTGTCATCATTCAGTAAAACTGGTCTGGAGTTGTATTGAAGCGGAAATAAAGAAAAGTGTTCATTTTATATTTAAAAACAAAGCACACTTAACTTAGCAAAACCTTGGGGTAAAAACTGTCAACAGATAAAAAATTAGATCAGAAAAATCAGAATGTGAAAATTCCACTGTAAAAAAAAAATCCATTTATACGTACAGTATATTACAATTCTGACAAGGTGTTTTGTTTTTTTCTGGCTGCTGTATAGGGAAAACATTCGAATCTCTGATTGCTGTAAAAACATTCAACCATCTAGCTAAGTACAGAAAACAAGTGAGGACTATAGCAGAAGTATAGCGAAGGATACAGATATATGACATGTGCACAATAGGACAGCAGGTAAACTACTGAGACCACAATGTTAGCACTTAGCTCTACTGCACAAGGTTAACTGGGATATAAAACCACAACTCAGGGAGCAGACACAGCACCTAAGCAACCTGGGAAAACTATTTAAATACATGATCGATATTTCAAATAGCATGGCTTAGAGGTTTCCACCAATACTCTTATCATTTACCTAACATGGTCCTGTTATTGACTAACATGGGTGTCAATACTGTAGCAGCTTCAGGAAATCTCTCCAGTGATTTAATATTAGCATTCCATAAAGTTGGGATACTTGTAAGAAACAGATTTCTTTATTAAATGTGTCAAACACAGGACACAGGATCCTAAAATGCAACAAATTTGTGTCATTAGATTTCCCCTACTTTCTAAATTAGGCTAGTAGAACAGAACTGTGTAAAATCGATGGAGTGTCTCTTTAAGCATCTGTGTTGCTCATAAGATTTTTTCTTTTTAAGATTGTTTCTTTACATTAATGTAACAGCCTGGTTGTCGAGCCTCAAATTTACACACATTATTAGCGAGAGAAATATTTTCCCAGAGCTACCAGGGCATTTGTTTTTCCAATTCCTTTAACTAAGTGCATGTCTTTTCTATCGAGTTCTGATTCTATATTATTTGTAACCAAAGTACCAAAAAGCCATTTGGCTGAACTCAAAAATTGACTATTTCAAAAACACTACTCTATTGTATATATTGTATGAGTCTGTCTTGTTAACAAACAATCCACTGATGTCTGGAAAGAGTTGTAATCACACAGTTTTCATAGATAGAAACATATAAAACCATTCAAAACAGACTATAGTAAAGAAAGAGCACACTGTAAAAGACTGTGGGCTGGATACCTGGGGGCAAGATTAAGCGTAACCTATGCACTGAAACAAGCTAATTGCGGACAGCCAGTCTGTAGCATGTGAAGGAATTATCAAGTGAAGTACCAGGATTCAAACAGTTACAAAAGGGAACAAAACGGCTGCCGCAGAAAGGAAAGCTAGCTAACAGAAGTAAACCTGTCCAAGCTAACAGTGACGAGGCGAAAGTAAATGTTTCTAATCCATGAATTTGAAAACCATTTTTAAAAGAAAACAGGTCCATGGTTTAAGTCAACTTGGTAAAGAAAAGTAACTGGTATTATTAAAGCTACACAAAGAATGAATCCTAGATTAGGCTTCTACCGTGCCAAGTATACCAACCCAAAATATTGTATGTACAAAATGAGCAATTGTTCGTCTTGGTTATTGCATGCAGTATTAGACAAAAAGGTTTACCTTAACATTTTGAATTATTATATTTCATGGCCAGGCACTGTATCAAGGTTTCAGCTCTCCTTCAGTTGCTATTAACGAGCTAGCTTACAACTAGCAGACAACACTGGTTTCAAAGATACTCATTAAATGGTTTTTGGACAGCTAAAGGTGCTAATATCTAGGGTGACAAGCGCCTGGTCACAAAATACAATACAATTCGGAACACCAAGGAATCCGTTTAAGGACTTACAACCAAAGTTTCCAATGTCAACTTCAGAGTATCTAGGCATCTTCTAGCGTCAGCAGAAAGCAGAGCTCTCTAATGCATCACAACTTAGTTTGAACAAGTCTTCCATAAGAATGAGCCTACAATATTGATTTCCAAAGCACTGACAAATTCTCCCTCATCATCTTCTGTCATGTTCAAACAAGCATACGAGCCGTGTAGGCACATAGGTTTATCTGCAAAGCTTCATCAGAGTCTCTCCCCTATTTGTGAAGAACTGTAGTCGAGACAGTTTTCCGTCTATTGTCCTGTTGAATGATTAATGCGGAAAAGCGTGAAGAAAACAGTTAGACAGAGGAGCGTTATTTGGTAGACTTCCCACCACAGAGGGAAAGCTGTGCTTTTTCTTCAGGCATCACAGCAATTCCTTCAAGGAGAGAGAGTGAATTTCCAAGAATGCCTGTTTTAATTTTCTGAACAGTTTCAGTCTTTGAAGAGGTCCCTATAGCCCTGTCTGTCTGTTTGTGTTGTAGACAATTTAATGAGACAGTGAACCAACAGAAACATGTCTTGGGAAGTGTACATCAGGAGTCTAGGAATTCATTTTACAAAGGTGGACTGGAGGACAGGGGTAAAGAGTCAGACAGGAGTTTGTGGGAGCAGAGAAGGAGAGATGGGAGACAATTCCCACGAATTAAAGAAACAATACAAAAAATACAGACAAATATAACACAGGTGCATTTTCAAAAGGAGAAAAGATTCAAAATGGGGCTCAAATTGTGCAACACAGTGAAAGAAAACGTTGGGTGATTGTTCTACTAGTTTTTTGAGCCTGATAAACATCCAACTATGAAACAACACATAGAAAAGTGGATACATTGATTCCTCCTCTTGAAAACACACTGAGGATAAAAAAAAGGCAAAATACTGGTTCAGTTTGTAGTCATACAAAACAGATTTGGTCTCTCAGAGCCATTTCATGGTATAATAAGAGATTAAGGTGCCTAATCAGGATGTAGTCCACTGTGTACACAAGTGGACAAAGTGCATTTTTTAAGAAAGGTTTAGTTTAGGTGCTCCATGATTTTCTCTTCAGTGCAGACTGGAGTCAAATTATTTGTTTATAAATCTTTCTTAAAGTATGGCTCAGGACGCGAAATGATTCACGGGCCTCGTTTTGCCATGAGCCCAAACTTAAAGGCAAGGTGTCTGTGATTTGGTGGCGATTGCAGTCTTGTCAAGGTGGCTTGATCTAAATTTACACTGGAGCTGCAGCTGGTGCATGTGTGTACGTGGTTTGGGGAAAACTCTGCAACGCTGCATCCCCGTTTAAAAATTCAGTCCATCCATTCAATCCATCAGAAGCCCACCAGTAAACGAGTAAATTCTAAGTCAAATGCTTTAGTGAGATATTTCCGTTTGGATTTCAGGGGACCCAGATGTCTGCCTCACAGTGGCCATTATTTAGTTCACAAATGATGCCTCTGCCTGCAGCTCACTGCTCAGAGGACATTCAACTTTGGGACCAAAACCTCCACTGTCTGAATCTACATAACACCCCATAATAGCACAGGATGTGTTCTATCAAAAGGTGAAAAATGTGTTTAAAAACATTAATAGCAGTGCATATTAAACACATACTGTGGCATGTTTTCATCAGATCTGAAGGTGTTCAGTTAAAAATCTATAATACTAATAATACTCATGAAACAACAAGTCAGTATTATAAAGGGAAGACTCGAGTAGACATCTTGTGTAGTTTAAAAGCATCGTGGCATTCATTCAGCGTTAAGGTACTTTGTCTCATATGGTTTTAGGTGTTTATCTCTGAGAGATAAAATGCCTGACTTTCAGTGTCATTACCATTATCCTGTCAGCTCCAACAACCTACTGATTCGTGCCTGGGCCTTGCATCATCTTCACAGGAGAAAAAACAGATACTGTAACAGGTCAAATCCACCAGTTCCACAAGTAGATGCTATGCTAGTCTCATTGGGGACATTGCTCCGGAGTGACATCTAGCTGTGATACGTTTTTTAAGCACCTTGAAACATTCATAACATTGGACAAAGAAGTTTGAACTTAGGCCTGTGCTCCTAACAGCACAACAAACACTCCCTCTCAAGGAAATGCAGCATAAATGTGTGAATAAATTCATTTAAACCAGAAAGGAGTGACAATTTAACAAGGGGCATGGTGGACATTAAAACTGTCAATTCCTCCTAAAAGCTCTCATTTACAGCAGGCAGTATTCATCCCTTGCTTAAGAAGGATGTATGGTTTTCAGTTTTCATCTTGCCCTTCATGGTATTCCTTTTCACAAAATAGTGTTACTGGTGTTTTTTAAGTGTTATCAAAATTTGGTGTGCCACTTAAAATTAGCAAAAAACTCCTTTACCATGAGTCCTGTCTAAGCTGTTACACATAACTTACAGTAAATAAGAGAAGTATTGAGAGAGTGAGCTAAAGCTAATAGTCCATCTGCTAGTCTCATGTAGACGTGATTCAGAAACGGTCTGAAAAGAAACAGTGAATTAGTTTTGCAAATGAGTACACATGCAAATCAGAACTTGGTTTAGCTAGCGGTCCTCCAGCATTGATCACACCACGTTCTGTAATGTCTCACCGTGCTTTCAACAATCGTTAGTCTTCAGAAACTGACAAGGACTTCCTGACGCTGCGTGACGGCTCCCAAACCTCGCTGTCGTCCGTATCATCGCCGTCGTCCTCCTCGTCGCCTTCTTCATCGTCCTCGTCGGCCATCCCTGTGCCGGTCTGCTCCTCAGTGGCCATCGACGCTTCTCCCTGCGTCTCCTCTCCCTTTTCCCCTCCTCCTCCATCTCCATGTGTCCTTCCTACAGCCGGCTCCAGGAAGGGATCTGCCCCCGCGTCCAAGCGTCGCTGGACCTCGGCGAACCACTCCCTCACCTTTTGATAGAGAGAAACACCTTAACTGCAGCGGGGTTGGAGCTACCACTGAGGACACCAACGTCATGTGCTTATTGTTTTTTAAAGATATGAAGATGAGTTTGCATTTTGCAATTAGACACATATTACACTTTATAGCTTTTTAGGGCCCATTCAGATCATTTTGTGGACTAAATGTGGCAAAACGTTAAGTAAAGGTGGTTGACCTCAGTATTTCTAAAATCCTGGCTATGGGTCATGTTCCCTGATAATCAATTTTAGAAGTGAAAGGCACTAAGAGTGACAGCTTGAGCATGATCAAAGTATATACTTAATAATGAACAATGCAATTAAAACTTCAGCGAAACACGTCGTTTTAGGTTACTCCTGCACATTAAGACGATCTTAGCCTTCTACGAGTGGGCAGGAGGGGCTGGTTTCTAAGAGACTCCCAAATTACGATGCTTTTGGGAACCATCTTTTAAACTTAAGGATGTCTGTAAGATGGATGTGACGATCATCTCAGCCCTAAAAAGCTATTGGGTAACCCCCCCCCCCCGTTGACAGAAGCTGATAATAACAGGGTGATACAAACCTAAGTTTCCTCACATCCCAGTGAAAAAGATCTTGTCATTACCTGTTCATAGCTCATGTTGGACTTGGTGACAAGCTCATCCAGGTCCTGCTCACTGAGAAACCGGTGCTTCAGGTAGTACTCCTTCAGAATCTCCCTCCCACTTTTGAATTTCTTTGATGGGGGGGACCTGTCCACATCCGCGCTGAAGGAGGCCGACCTTCTGGGCTGCTTTCTGGTTCGGGACCGCCCCCAGCCACGATTTCGAACACGTCTTTTTCGACCGGTGCTGCTGCTGCTTCCCATTTTATTGCCTCCTCCGCCATTTGGCCCTTCCACGTTGCCGCTTTGGTACTGGAAGAACCATTTCAGGTTACTGTTCTTCCACGAGTACCGAGAGTCCCCGAACCAGCTGACGATGTAGGACCGAGGGAGGCCGCTCTCCTCTGCAAGCTGGTCGTACTCCTCTGGCGTGGGCCACTGGGTCCGCACGAAGGCACTTTTCAGAATATGGAGCTGCTCCGGAGTCTTTTTACTCTTATCTTTCATGTCTTTGCTGCTGCTGCTGCTGCTGCTGGTGGGCGGCTGCTTACTGCGACCGCCTGGTGGAGTTTGACTTCCTTTACGAGACGAGGAGGCAGAAGGAGAAGAAGAGCTGGCTCCTGTTCCCCCGTCTCCTACTTTTGCTCCTTCGGCCTCTGTCTTTCCTCCGTCTGAAGAATCTGGGGAGGAAGTGACAGATTTCCGTCTCTCGGTGAACCACGCATCAATCTCCCTCCGAGTCAGTTTAGTCTCTGTCCTCAGGCGGCTCAGTTCTTCATCTGATGGGGTGCTGCTCTTCTCGAAACTTTCCTCCAGCACCACTAGCTGCTCCGGAGTCTTCTCCTTAAACTTCTGCAGGGTAAAATCTGGGAATGGATTCCATGTTTTGGACCTTGTCTCCTTCTCCTTCACAGGAGGGGTGCGTGGTGGGTTGGGGGACATCGGGGTCTCATCGCTTGAGTCAATAACAATGGTGGTGCTAGCGTTGCTAACACAGCTGCCACTTCCTCTGCCCCCTCCGTCGTGGAAAACAATGACATGGCTGTTCTTGGAGTTGCGCTGGTTGTATCTGGTGTCACTGAACCATTTCTTGATCTCTCCCTTTGTCAGGTTGGTGAGCTTCATCAGCCGGGCGATTTCTGCATCAGTGACAAAGTGGTTTTTCAGGTAGCTGGCTTTCAGCTCTGCCAGCTGCTCTTTGGACTTCTTGGGCCGCAAACTGAATGTGTCGGCGCTGAGGGCCGAGTTCTCCTTAGAAAGGAAACAGTTACATATTAAACAAAGGTTTCTGCATGGACACTTTGACACAGGAGGTGTGGAGAAACACAAACTGGCTACATGTGAGATTTGAGTTCACACCCTCATTACATACAACTGACAGAGACACCGTGTGGTAATTGTATGCACAAAATCTAAATTGTACTTGTTGACAGCAACTGAGAGCACAGGTAGTATTTGTCTGACAGGCAGCAACACGTGCTGTCCCTACCTGTGGGGAAAGAGAGGGCGGCTGGACAGTGGTAGCACGTTTCAGCTCACTGTTGGTTGTGGTGGGCAGGCAGGAAACTCTGCTGGAGCTCTGGGACTGGCTGGGCAGCCCTGCCACTGTCAGAGTGATGGGACTGGACACTGGAAGGTTTCCCCCTGGGCCGACCTACACAGTCAGAAAATAATGACACACAGAATATGAGACAGTCGAAGTAGTCATTGTGAGTGTAGTCACTGTAGGGCCCTAAAACTGGTGTGTGTAACTGTTGTAATGCATTCATGTACTTGTGTTACCAGACTTGTGCTTTTGTGGCGAGATTACATTTCCACTCTCCTTGAATTTGTAGGATATGAGTCTGACCAGAGACGAAAACCAACACAGATCAGAACATTCAGCTGATTAAAAGGTATTACAATCTCCACACAGCAAATGGAGTATTAAAATTCACCTATTCACTGCGCATTTATTTGGTACGAGACCTCGGTTCACAAGATATGATACACCTGCGGACTGCGGACAGTTTTTGTGGGTAAGATGTTATTTTCACAAACTCCACAGATGTTGTTGGCTGCTAGGCTACAAGCCAGCCCAGCATTTATGGTGTGGTCTGTGAGACGGATTGTTATATTACACTTAAATGATCAGCATCATCAAAAACACACATATAAAATTGAAAAGGGAAGATTATCTTCAGCACATTGTTAATATGAGCATACGTATGACCTACTGTAAATGACGTGAAACATTAGAGAGACTTATTGAGCTTCTTCATCACTTCTCGTCTAGCCCTACTGCATCATCATTAAAAGCAAATTAGAGAGACATCACAAAAAGCTAAAGCTATCTGCTAACAGTGAATCTGGTTAGCATTCTGTGACTTTGTGAAAAAAATAAAACAACATAAAATCATGTAGATTTGAAACTGCCGTAACAGATATGGGCACATATTTACACCACAAAAAAAAAAAACATAATTAAAGCACAGAAAGAGTCAGTCATCTCCGTCCAATCCAAACTTGTTAAATACAATCAAGTTAAACAAAATTCAAGTTAAATTAAATAAAAGTCACTTCAATTCAAGCTGACTTTAGTTGAGTCATGTCAAACGAGAACAGCTAAAACAAAGACTAATCAAACCAAAGCCGGCAATCCAAGTCTTTTTAAATCAAACTGAAGCAAAGTCATACCAGTCTTAAGGTGACTGGGTTCAAGGCACGGCAGGTCAGAGCCGAGTCTTGTTGCTTCTGGTGCGTTTTCTTTCCTTACCTACCTGTGTGAACACCAGGCCGGACTGCCCCACTATCTGGCAGGTCTGAAGAATGGACTGCAGGCCGTTGGCAGCTGCGGCGAGCTGGTGAGCAGGTATGACAGTGATGGTCTGAGGCACCGTGTGCACCGTGCCATTAAACTGTTTCCTCCGGGCCTCCTCCACCTCCTCTGGAGTCCAGCTGACACCGTGCTTCAGCCGCTGGGCTGAGAACCACACCTGGGTGCCGATCAAGAACATTTGACACCACCATTTACAAAACAAGTAGTAACTAGTTTACATTAAGATTGATGTGTCTTTTTACTTATTAAAATATACAGTGAGTAAGGAGCTTCAACAAGGTATCTTATCTTATAACAGACATGGGTGAAAACACAACATCCTCTGTCAGCACAGTTAATCTACCCCGACACCACTTTCATCTACCTTGATCTGCTCCTCTGTGAACTGCGTCTGGGCTGCCAGGCTGCTGACCTCAGCCATGGAGGGGTAAGGAAACTTCTTGTACGTGTTGCCCAGCAGGGGGTTGGTGTCCATGGCTGCACTGTAGGAGGGGATGCTGCTGAGGGGAATGAGCAGCTGGGGCTGAGCTGCTGCTGCTGCACTCTGCTGGGCCTGGAAAGCAGAAAGCACCTGAAATAAAGGAAGAGAGGGAAGAGATAAGAAGGGGATGGAACGATAATGCCCCTAAGCAGCAAAGGGCAGACACTCTTCAAGCACTGTTTGGCAATCCACTGTCTCTGAACTAGACAATGCATACCTATCAGCTGAGTTTGACATCTAATCTCTCTGTTGAGGATGTTTAACATTACGGCCACCCATTATCCATTATTAAAGGTGTCCGGGCTGCTGTTGAGTCTGACAACATGCATTCATGTTTCACAGATAGGGCTAAATACTGCCGCTGTGAATCTACTCAACCCTGCATAATCAAGACTTCCTACCTGTGCCAGGCCAGCAGGCAGAACCGTGGGGGTTAAAGTGGATGATTTCCTCTGCTGCTCTGAGGGCGGGCTGACCAGCAAGCCGCCTGCCCCCAGCTTAATGGAGTCGTGCAGCAGCATCTCCACTGGGGTCATCGGCCCTAGAGGAGCTTCGATGGGCTCCTGCTCCCCGCCCACATCTCCCTCTCCGCCCCCCCCAAAACCCTCCACCGCCTCGTCTGTTGACTTCAGGGACACGGCGATCCTCTTGGGTTCCGATTTGGTCTTCATCCTCATGATGGGTGTCTTGCTAAGAGAGATGGCAGCAACAGCGGCAGGGTCTGCTCCCCCCTCCGGGGGCGTATCACACTGCTGTTCCTGGGTCAGCTGGCCGCTGTTCAGATCCTCAGGAGGGTTTGTGGCGCTGTGCTTCAATGAGGGGCTGAGGACTTTGCTACTGTCTTCCACAGTAGAGACACTGGGCTCATCTATGATGATAATAATAATTATACAACATTCACAGATATTTCCCATGTTCATTCAGATTCACATGTTCATTTGTGTACAAGATTGTGAATATTTCTGACTAACAAAGTGCCATTGTCATCTACACGTGGGAGAATGGGACAAAAAGATTCTTACCTGTATCTGGACGGGTGGGAACAACCACCACTGCTTGATCCAGCTCCTCTGCAGTCGGCCCCTCCTCTGCACCCTTCTTCACCTTCCCCTCCTCCTCCTCCTCTTCCTCCTTTGTCCGTTCTGATTTCTCCTCCACCTCTTCCTGCTCCACCACATCAGAGGGCAGCACCATGCAAGGTGTGGTCGATTTCCGGCGGCTCGACATTGTCAAACCAAACTCTGTTTGCTTCTCCTCAGGGTAAAGAAGACCTGGGGCACGTGTGGAGGCTCACATGTCTTAGGTTGTGGTGTGTTCACATGCTCGAGTCCTTGAATTATGTATTTCTGGAAGAGGAAACAGCAAATGTGCAAATGTCATACAAGTGAGACTAAGCAATTATCTTAAAAAATAAATGTATCAGTAGTTATATACTGTTACTGCTAGAAGGTTATTGTTAACTGCAGCCCTACTTATAACCATGATATAGTTAGACAAAAAATACATATGGCCATTTCGTTATTCTTCCTGGAATTTTATAAATACTATGCATTTTCAATTCATAGGGGATGAGCACAACAAATTGTTTCAGTGTCATAAGGAATGTGTGTAAGACCTGCAGTTTATAAATGCAGCCAAACACACAAGTGAACACTGAGACTTGATTGCAAGAGGTGCTCAGAGGGAGGAAATGTGATGTTGCACTTCATTCAACATGATGGCTAACAGCATGATTCATGTGGGCCTGTAAACAAACAACAAGTGCAATTTTGTATTATATTGCATGTGTCACCAAAAACAAAATTAAATACAAATAAATGCAGATCATTACAAGACATATTTAATGTCCAATGCAACAAACTGTGTTTCAATGTTATGCAATCAATTAGTCAAAGATCATAGAAAATAATTTAATCACCTTTATGATCAGGTGTTTTTTCCTTCAGACACTAGTAACGTAAAAATACCAAACATTTGCTGCTTCCACCTTCCCCCGATGCATGCAGTTGCTGCTTTTTCCGGTTTTATTAATAATTACATTGTAAATTTGAATACAACTGAATAACTGAACTGTTGGTCAAACACAAGCTCTTTGAAGATGCGTTGATGAGCTATGAAAAATTGGAAGGCATTTTTCAGTAATTATTTTTTTATAATATTTTTTTTTCAAGAACTAATAATCATTAGTTGCCTACTTGAATTTGTCATTTTGACAAGATACAATACGATTCCACATAAAATACAATGACTTTAGTTCCCAGCCCCACATTCAGACATGTCTTCCCCCACTTCATTCACAATGCACTGGACTGTATCACAGGGTAAACATCCTAATGTCAGTTTATTGGTCTTCCAACAGTAACAGGGCCCAGATTCTATCACCAGAATAATTTAAGCAACACCAAAATTGGATTTAGAATGTCTTAACTACACATTTGGCACCCATTGCCTGGTCACCGCACATATCTGATTTCCATTTTCACGCGTCTTTGTGTTAGTGGTGATCCCCCATGGCAGGACCTGATTTAACTTGATGGTTACCGCCTCATTTACGACAAGGTCATTCACTGTGATAGAGGGGTTCAAACGTGAGGCTGTAATGTGCACTTCTGAGACACCACTGCACTATGCCTGGGGCCAACTGTCTATGACTGCTGAAGTCTGTTAAATAGATTGCACAGTGATAATAATTAACTGTGTATTGTATGCGCTACATTGCCATCATGAGATAATTTGCATTAACAGTTAGCACCTCAATAATAATTTGGAGGTGTGAGCTAGCTAATTCGTTGTAATCAAAGTAGCGTTAAAGATACACATTTACATAAAAGGACATGTTACTTAGCTCTACAGCATCTAGCATGTATATGAGGTGGGCCAACTAGCCAGTGTTAGCCGGGCAGTCATTATTATTGATCATGTCTGGCGGTAAACTTACTGGAACTACTGAAATGTGCACAGTGTTGCTACCAGGCTGTCGAGACGAGGCGAGAAGTAATTTCCTGGGTATCTGCAGAGCAGCCTTCAGGTTCTGTCTGGCGGTATCTGTCGGCGTCTCTCCTTCCCGCGGCTAACCATTCAAGCCCAGCCTGGCCGGGTCTACAGTAGCGTGAACGTTATTTGGGCTTGCGGGTCTCCCAAAGCCAGCGGAGGAAGGCAGACAAGACAGACCGACGGACCGGTCTAACGGCTACGGCCCCCGTCTGCAGATGCTGGAAACACCGGACATCTCTCTCCTCGTCGGAGCAGGTTATTTTATGACCAGGTCGCGCTTTTGTAAAAGTTATAACATCAAAAACACGGTAATTACACTCACATCGTGACGGTTGGCACTGTGTTAGTTTGCTGACCTAATTCTCAGATATTTTTTAACGGCAGATTTTTTTTAATGATCATACGGCGTCATCATTCAAAGTGATACGTCCTGACGTCATTCCTCGGCGACTCCCGGTGCTATAAAAATTTCAAGAACTTAGCAAAAATGTTAAAATATTTTGCCACTGCGTTTTACTCTTTAGGAGATGGATTTAGTCATGCGCTGTCCAGAAAACAACGCACTATTAAACGTAGTTTAAAGAGGGCCGTAAAGTCACCAGTTTCCCAACCCGGCTGTCTGCCAACATGTCCTTACATGACCTGTCAGGGCAGTATGAGAAGCTACTTAAGGACAACCCTGACAGTGCAACGTTTCCTTTCTGTACACCTGATCTTGTTTTGTTTCCGTTCTGTTGATTATTCCAACCACTTCCACTGTATTTTTAACTCGTCTACACTTTAAGGCGCGTTGTATCTTGTTCATAAGCTGCTGTGCAAACGCAGTCTTATATTATTACCTGTGCGAAAATAAAATGTAATTGTAGCTAGCTGGGTTTGTAGGTAGGTAGAAATTTCACAGTAAAATATTTGTATCATCCTGCTACCATTGGTCAAAAACGACTAGCACAGGAGATGAACAAATACCTTAAGATAAGTTAAACAACAACAAAATGAATACGAATACATCCCAGAAACTGAACCTGAGAGAAGGAGCTGTATATGACTGAAAAGGACAGTGGGTTTTACACACCCTGCACGCCAGAATTCTTTGTTTTTAATTCACCTTGTATTACACAGAAAGGATCTGGAGGGAAACTCAAGCAATTTAGTATTGTACTTCCATACAGTCATGGGAGGAGGGTTAAGAGACAGACTAAATAAAAAAGATGCGGCAGACAAAGATATAGACTTTTTGTCTCCAAAATGTGTCAGACCTCATATCCCATAATGTAACTTGAAAAGTATCTTTTGTTAGAGTGATGTGGTTTGAGTAAGTAAACGAGTAACACTGAGGTTTTCTCAGCCAATCCAGGCTTCAATCAATCAAACATACCAGTTACATGTGTTATAAAGTCTGTAGAATAACTATTGGGAGAAACTTGTAGTGGTAAAAAAAACCATGAAACATTCTACAAGTCTCCCACACACTGTAGTGGCCAAGTGAATCAGGGTTTGCTAAAAGTTATGGCAAAGGTCACACATACCAGCTATGAAATATTTCTTCACAAACTGTAGCATTTTCTAATCTTAGACTTCTAGTCAGTCTACATCTTGAGCACATAAAAAGGCACAATGATATTTAGAGGAAAACCATTTAATTAAATATAAACAAAAAGGAGGCAATACAAAGGTTTAGCTAATGCACTAATAGAGGTGCCTGTAGGCTTCTATGAAAATAGAACCAATGTCTGTATATTTACAGCTAAGATGATGAGCGTAGTATTTAAAAAATGGTCACATTGTTCTTGTAGAAAAGTCAACAGAAGTCTTCAATCTCTTGTTCCAACTCCTAATGAAATGAGAGGACCGGGAAAGGACAATACATTAGAAACATTAAACTACTTTGGGCAAAAGTAACCATCAACTGTATGTTATTAACATTAAATTTAAATTAAATTAATACTGAATAATACTGCAATGTTTTATGTGAAGGCTATATTAAAACTTCACAATGTTTAATATGAAGGCTACAAGTAATCATTACCTTTCATTCCTCTTATATAACGTTGTAATAATATGAGAAAACTATCAAAAGCATCCTAAGGTTATAAGTCACACCTATGCAGGAAGAGCACAGGTGTAACTAATAACATCAGCGATGAGGTGACTAAAGACCCTGCTGTTGGGCTTACAGGCATCGCTTACTGACAGCCATCTTTAAGGTTATTAGTACTTAGTGCTTTTCCTGCTATAACAAGTGGGAAATCTGCAGTAACACCAGTACAGTCCGATACTAACCTGTGTTAGTGCAGTTTTGTTGTAGTCTCGTCTGTGTCTATAGATGCTCTGGCAGAGCAGAGCATAGAGTTTCTCCAGCTTGTAGACCTCATAGCCTTCAGTCTTGGTTACTACTTTCTCCAACAGCTCCTGAGGAAATGAAGAAGAAATGCGAGAGAAAGAGAAATGACATGCAGATTACATTTTGAGTTGTCGAACTTCATACCCTCCTGTGGAAGAGTACAGGATGGAGGAAGGACAACATGAAGCAGCATTATCTTGTCATCAGGTTTTTGTTTTTTCCAAGATGCAGAAAACTGAGCAGCAACTATAAGAAGACTGGAGAATAAGCCAGACACTCGCATCACACCTTTAATTTGTCTCTGTCCACCACCAGAGGAGGCGTTTCCTGGTCCAGGATCTGCATTGCTTTGTCCACATCGATCACCTGCTGCTGCAGGACAGCGTTCTTTAGAGCCCGAGTCATGCGCCTCACATTCGGCTCTGAAACACAAAACACGTGAACCAAGTGTTTAGACCACTGTAATAGATGGCCGTCTCCCGGCACATTCACTCTGAAACACTGACTGCACCTTGCTGTCTCTAGAAACACTAACATTATTTAGCTTGGGATTATGCATTTTCTCTACACTTTAAGTTAAAGAGCCAAGATGTAAGCAAGTGTAAGACAGCGTTCATTTCAAACCTGTGCCTGTGTCCTCCTCTCCTCTGACAGCTGCAGAGACATCTGTGGCTGAGGTTTGCCGTTCCGTTGCTTCCACCTCCATTGGTTCAGCTTGGCTGTTCTGCTCTGCCTCTTCTACAGCAACTACCTTGTTGTTCCTGTTGTCTGCCTGCATTACAGTGTGATATTTGTCAGACTGAGTTTCTGTCAGCATCTGGCTATTAGTTTCACCACTCTCCTCTGTGTTGGACTGAGTATCTCCTGTCTCAGTGTGGCTGTCATTGTTAGTGTTCGCTGAAATGGTTTCACGGTTTTTATTTCCCTCTAACTGCCCTGGTTGATCTGTGACGGCTTTATCCACTTCGTTCTGTGTCTGGTCGTCATTTTCTGGTTTCTGTGTTTCACGTAGCATAGTCTTGTCTTCAGCAGCTCGTCTCCTCTCTTTTCCCACCTGGCTGTCCTGCTCTATAGCAGTGGGTGCAGGCCCCGACTCTACATCAACCACCATCTGATCCTCCTCTCCTCTCGTCCGCTCATCGCACTCTGCTGCTCCTCCCTTCTCAACCTCCTCCTCATCATCTCCATCTTCCTCTTCCTCATCAGACCCCAAGTGTGCGTCATCTCTGGATGTGTGAGTAGAGGAGGAGGACTTCTTCTTTGCATAGACGCCAGAGGACCAGCGGCTCTTCCGCCTTTTCTTCTTCTGAGCTTAAGGAACAAAAGGTAAAAGGATGTTGTTTGTGATAGTTCATTAAGAAGTAAATCATTTCATTTTTGTTATCTACAGTAGTCTTTACCTGTGTTTTTAAGCAACGTAACAGCAGAGGCACTTGTGTTGGGAGTAACTGCAGCTGCGGGTCCTGCTGGCTCTCTTTGTGGGGTCATGTCAGTGATCCTGGCCTCAGCGGCGGGTTTGGGCTGTTTGGGAAGGACGTGGTAGAAGGAGGGAGCAAACCGGACTGTGGAACAAACTGAAGAAGTTCCAAAAAAAAAAGCACAATGCATTTTTTGTCCTTTTACACCTTTCTAAAACTGGTTTTGTCCACCTAAACACTATGCATTCTGAAAATGAAGTTCTGGGATAAATAGGTGCGACTGTGGGTGAGAAATGCACCAGTTGGTTATTTCTGTGAGAAGTTGAGACATAAATGACAATCAGTTAACTGGAGAATTTAAACAGAATATAGTACCATCAAATTAAAAGCATAACTTTAGTGCAGAATGCTTCATAAAAAGGTTTACAAAATTTGCCTCTACATATTCATCACTGAACCCTGGGAAACTAACATGATCTACACATGGCTCAATCACACAATGTCTGTGTAATCCCAGAAGTTACGGCATATAGCCTAACTAACACATACACACAGCATTCACCTCTTGTGCTGCGTGACACTTTGATCTCCTCACAAATCTTCTCAAAATCTTCATCCAGTTCATCTGTGATGATTGCATGGACGGTGTCTTTCAATGCACATGCTCTGTGTCGGATCTGACGGTCTGGAGGAAACAGACACAAATTCACACTCAAATTAGCAAGAATGCAACAGTTGCATTATACTAATTGGTTATTGTAAGTATTGATCCTGTATGTTTGTGTGTTTGTGTTGCTGTGTGTACCTGAGGGGTCCCTGTCTGGGTTGTATTCAAGGGCATTCTGCCAGATGAGATCCACGTCTTGGAGGAACTCTTTGACTGTCCCATACCGATGGAGGTCGACATTAGAGAGAACTGTTGACAGGTCCATGGGCTTCTTGATCACTGCAGCGTAATCTGGCACCTAAAACACGTGACAAAGAGGCTGCTGTGATTAAAACATGGGGAAAAGGGATCAAACTGAACACTGGATATAATGATGGAGGAAGGAAGACAGTACAGCAACAGCAGCAACATTGAAGTACAGACATTATTCTCTGTTAGGCCAACAGTGAGTCAGCCTCAAGTAAAGCTTGAATAAGGCTACAGGAAAAGAGACAATAGAATACAACAGAACAGCTACCTCTTCCAAATCCACAGGCTTTGTAAAAGCTTTGAAGCGTTTATCTTGGGACAGGCGGTTGGTGACATCACGCAGGAAGAGGCGGAGCTCCCTGAGGGTGTCTTCCTCCTGCTCCTCCAATCGTTGGATCTCCTCTTCTGTCAGCTGAGGACGGGGAGGTGGAGGGGCGACAGGAAGCACCTCCAACGCATGGAGCACTGAAGAAAGTGGAGGGTTGGTAGATGCACACAAAGTGAGTTTAACCAACATAGTTGTTGCAACACAATGTTGCTCCAGAGGAAAGGTTCTACATCTTGGCAACGTTTACTTTTAGCCTGCAGCTTACAATCAGAAAAGATTGAACACGTTACACAACTGCAGGGTTATCAAACTGTAAATGAAGACAGTGTGTGTCAAAACTACACCTATTAGGATTTTCCATTGAGCTGGTGGCTGTTCCACTCACATCGCACAATACACACATTAATATCAAATACATCCTTCCTCTCTTTGCTCCACCATCCTCCACCTAAAGCATCTTGTATACTCTAACACTCTAGTTTGGCAACTTATTTTTCTCCCTCCTATTTATAATTGCTTCACACATTTCTCTCCATGCACGGCAGGTTAATGAACATTTTTCAGTTAAATTAACCACACCAATTGTGTGTGTGTGTGTGTGTGTGTATACACTACCGTTCAAAAGTTTGGGGTCACCCAAACAATTTTGTGTTTTCCATGAAAAGTCACACTTATTCACCACCATACGTTGTGAAATGAATAGAAAATAGAGTCAAGA
>JAVQJL010010607.1:0-12449 GCA_036024295.1 Nannoperca obscura | reverse complement strand
TGGCCAGCCTTAGGCACACCTGTGCAATAATCGTGCTGTTTAATCAGCATCTTGATATGCCACACCCGTGAGGTGGATGGATTATCTCGGCAAAGGAGAGATAATATATATATGTGTGTGTGTGTGTGTGTGTGTATGTGTATGTAAAAAAAAAATCTGCTGAAGTTCAAAACAAGCATCAGAATGGGGAAGAATAGTGATTTAAGTGACTTTGAACGTGGCATGATTGTTGGTGCCAGACGGGCTGGTCTGAGTATTTCAGAAACTGCTGATCTACTGTGATTTTCACGCACAATCATCTGCAGGGTTTACAGAGAAAATATCCAGTGATAGGCAGTTCTGTGGGCAACAATGCCAGGTGAGAGGAGAATGGCCAGACTGGTTTGAGCTGATAGAAAGGCAACAGTAACTCAAATAACTACTTGTTACAACCGACATTGCCTGGTCTGAGTTTCAATTTCTGCTGTGACATTCGGGTGGTAGGGTCAGAATTTGACATAAACAACATGAAAACATGGATCTATTCTGCCTTGTATCAACGGTTCAGGCTGGTGGTGGTGGAATGGTGTGAAGGATATTTTCTTGGCACATTTTGGGCCCCTGAGTACCAACTGAGCATCGTTTATACGTCACAGCCCACCTGAGTATTGTTGCTGATCATGTCCATCCCTTTAAGACCACAGTGTACCATCTTCTGATGGCTACTTCCAGCAGGATAACGAACCATGTCATAAACCTCAGATCATCTCAAACTGGTTTCTTGAACGTGACGATGAGTTCACTGTAATCAATGACTTCACTGTACTCAAATGGCCTCCAGAGTCAACAGATCTCAATCTATTGGAGCACCTTTGGGATGTTGTGGAACGGGAAATTTGCATCATGCATGTGCACCTGACAAACCTGCAGCAACTGTGTGATGCTATCATGTCAATATGGACCAAAATATCTGAGGAATGTTTCCAGCACCTTGTTGAATCTATGCCACGAAGACTTAAGGCAGTTCTGAAGGCAACCAGGTACTAGCAAGGTGTACCTAATAAAGTGGTCGTTGAGTGTATATACGTATATCTGACATGTAACATTGTAATGAGGTAATTAATGTGCCTTCACCTCAGTGGTCATAAAATTTTTGCTGATCTGTGTATATCTTCACTAATACATTTACTCTATACATATATTTTAATTTGCACAATAATACATTGTCACTCACATATACATAGCACTGATGTATACGAAGAGAACATATGTATGTCCAAATAAAATATATGTATAAGAGAAAGTGTGTGTTTATGTGAGAGAGAATAGTGGAAATAGAAGGAACTCATTTAGAAGCTATAATAGATAGAAGCAGGCTCCAAAAAATTCTGGTTCCAGTTGACTCTCATTCAAAAAGGCCCTCTGGGAGCGCAGAGCAGATAGTACAATGCTCCAGACAGACTCTTCTGCTGTGTTTGGGGTAAAGGACATACTTTATTTCATACTATTTTATATATGATGTTTCTGGATTAATATTACTGCTGTAGATGTTAATGGTTGTGCTAATTTTAACTAACTTTATATACTGTTGGGTGGTTTAATCTACAGCAATTTTCTCATATTCTCCAAGACCGTCATATGTTTACACTATTTGAGAATCTTATCTTTTTTATTTTAGAGAAAATATGCATCTTGTTGAGAAATATATCATACACTGTGTCATAGCCTTAAAATAAAGAGATATTTTTTATAAGCCTTATCAACCAGCCTTAGTGTGGAAGTGAAAATACATGTATGGGTTTGAAATTAGAGTGCATTTTTGTGAGTGAAAACATATTTCTGTGAAAGTAATATGTATGTAAAAGCAGAATGCATGTAAGAGAGAGAAAAGATGTCTGTGAACGGAGAATGCATGTATGAGAGGCCCAGAAAGAATTATTGCTTGTACAGCCCTTCATATTCATAGATATACTGTATCATCCCTTATTTTAAGAGGAACCTTAGTTCTGGTCTTGTGGCAGCTTCAGTATGAAAGCTCTGCTAACAAATGAGAATAGAACAAAAAGGTGGTGAGATTGTAATTTTCCACTCAAGGCAGATACAGGATGTTTCAGATATGTTCTATTGTGTTAAATATTAATATACGGTTGGGACAAGCAGTATGAGGCTGTATGATACAGTTGAACAGAATGAGAAAAGATCCAGCCTGCTGCGAGGGTGCACACTTGAGAACGAATGTGAGAATTCAAAGCTTTTAAGTGTTTAAAATTGTAAATGCTCACATTAAATCACAGCCAGATGATAAGTTAAGTTGTAACTTTTTAAAGGATAAAAAGGACCCATCTCTTTGATTGCACAGTCATGAGCCTGGCAAAGTAAAACCTTGATTTGAGCTGTATTTGAGGTCACATCGCCACTCTCTTCTTTCATGCATCTCCTGTACTTTAAGGGTAAATGGATAAGTCTATAATTGGTCTTTGGGGGTGAATAAATGTACTTGTAAGTAAGTATTGCACCAGTATTAATCTTATTCCCTTATACTTTAGTTTGGTTTAATAGGCACTACTCACCACCATTTCTAGAGTCTCAGTTGCACACTTTCAGGTCAACCAGGGGAACAGAGTTTTCCTTTTGTCTTGGTTAAGTTGTTTTTTTCCTGCTCTAAAATTACTTACACCTCTGAGATGGCAGGTCCAAGGGAAATCACATTCTGTGGATTAGTTTCAAATCTCCCCCACTCCTCAGGCAATAAAAATTACATAGATCAGCCAGATGGTAGCACAAAAAAAAACCTAGGCAAGGTGACCATTTTTATTGCATTAATACAGCCTATCATCGACATTGGCCAACATTCAGTGTCACTCTTAAGCTTTGGAGAGTTGTTAAGAAACTCAGGGTCAAAGTCACAGATGCCTAGAGGCATGAATGCACACCTCTGTCAGTTTATAGGGCTGCTGAAAAGAGACTTCACAGGCTGAAAAACAATCAAAAATAGGCATCAGCATCAGCTCGTCCACTGCTTGTAGATGTAACAAGTATTATTTTTAGGGTTATTCCCAGTACTTGTGAGTGGTTAGGCGATGAGATGGCAGACATCCTAGAGGCAATTCGTAGGAGAGACCTTTCAGATTTAGTTGAACTGATGGGATTGAACAAGACAGCACCTCTAACCAGTAGCTGACATTTTGATCATACAAAAATGATTGAAACATGATTAGCAACATGGACTTGCAATCCACAGATCCGCAGCTTGAATGTGCTTGAAGCAAAGCTGTTTTTGGCTTTTTAGAAGAATCAGAGGTATACATTTAGTAAATTATGTCTAATTGTTTATTAAATCTCAAACATTCTTCCAAATCTTTTTCATTCGGTTGTTAAACTTTGTGCCCTGTAGATTGACTATAGCACCACCTGGGAACTTCTTGCTCTGCAAGAACCTCTGGTAATGATATTCATGCATTTAACTCACTTATCACATCTAAATTAAATGTGGGAAGTGTACGGCAGTGCAGGAAACTGAGAATATAAACTGCATTTACGGAGCTCTGAGTGGTGTAAATAGTTCTTCACAGTATTTCCTCAAGCAATCATTCATTTTAATTGGGTAGCTATAGAGCCTTAATGAGCTTTAATGTTGTGAATAGCTCTGCTGGCTCGAGCACCTCTCAGCTGTCATGTGAGCATGGGGCAAGGTTTATCTCCCACTTCAAACTGTTTATGTCACCTTGAGAGAGCTTTCATATTCATATTTTAATTTCATAATGTCTTGAAAGGGTAAATCAGCACTGAGTCACAGCAGGCATAAATGCTGCTGCACCATTTTCTCTGTGTTAGATACTATCTCAAGCATGTTGGATGTTATCAGAGGAGGCCTTTTGGCTTTGACTGCTGATGGGAACACTTGATGTGACATCATTCACAGGAATGTGGCCACAAGTGAAACATACTGGAAAGTTCAGCCCATAGAAAACCGTGTAGCAGGGCAGATTTTCTCTTAAAGCACAGAGGGATATGGTGCCTGGCTATGCTGTTCTTTGATTGTAGAAAGGAGCTGGTATACTATAATATAATAATATTTTCTGCCAATACTGTATGATATATGTTATAGTATCTTACTACTGCTGTAAAAGTCTAAAGTTGAATCAGAAACACCCCAGTGTCATTTAACACTACATACTCCCTGATAAAGGTTACGCATTTTCTGTCCTGGATTTGTGGTTATTACAAAGACTGGGGTTGAATCCCCGTTTTCCATTAGATTTAAATAGCAGTCATCACAGGACTTTAATATGAAATTTAAATGTTCTGATATTTGTATAAGGTCATTACTAATGTTGAGTATAACTTGTAGTTGGTGTCAGAGAGTGGCAAGGGACCAGAGTGCCTCCCTGCTGCTGCGTATGAATCTTTGGGATAGACCTCAATTTTCCATCAGCACAGTACGTCATGCTTTAGCAACCTATTTCTATTTTAAACCGTGATGGTCTCTGTCCTCTGCTGAGCTGTTTCAGCATCATAGAAAATTAATTTACTCAACGTATGTGGCTATTTAAAG
This sequence comes from Nannoperca obscura, assembly GCA_036024295.1. Taxonomy (NCBI): domain Eukaryota; kingdom Metazoa; phylum Chordata; class Actinopteri; order Centrarchiformes; family Percichthyidae; genus Nannoperca; species Nannoperca obscura. The sequence continues at coordinate 7,915 of JAVQJL010010607.1, read as the reverse complement.
AGGTGACATTTTAAATGCTCCCTGTGTTCAACTTAAAGTATTTTTGTAGCTCCTATGTGCCTACGGCAGGGCTTTTATTGTGGAGCAGCAAAAAGTGTGTTGACTTTGTCACTGAGGTGAGTGACTGGGGGCAAACTTTAAACAATTTCAGCAAGTTTTTTGTCAGCAGATCAGTTTTGGATATGCAAGGAAGGAGTGGACAGTAATAAAATTCAGTTGCAAATTCAACATAAATGACATAAATGATGAGATGTTAAGAAAAGCAGATCAGGTAAAGTTTTGCAGAGCTAATTTTATTCACACTGCAGAATGTGCTAATATAGCACAGTCTGCTTTAAAGGCGATGGCAGCATTTGTGATATTTTTAACTGCAATTTTCTGCCAGGAATTGTTGTAATTTAGTGAACAATTTTTGCTCTGTGTAGATGACGAAGATAATGGCAAAACACAGTGTTAATGCAGCGACCTGCAGACCAGCCTGACCTGACGGTGGTTATTTCAGGACGTTATATTTCCACACATATTTCCTCATAATGAAAATACATATCACCTCAACTCTACAACACATGTATAAATCATTTAAAACCATGTGGCATGCTTTCCTTTTTTGTCTGCATAAAAACACATTTCCACTCATTTCTCTTCAACTAAACCTAGTATACAGGACAACAGAGCGTGTCCAATATGATCATTTCTATTTCACATACTCCATGCATTCACATGTGCATTTGATACCCCTTTTAAATTTTGGTCTAAGGTGTTCAAAATGTAATTCACAAACCATTGTGACACTTGCACACACTATTATTATCACCATCATCTGATGTACACAATATGGACCACAACGTGAAGAAAGTGGACATCATACAAATATAAGAAGAAAAAGGAGACGTAGACCCCTACAGATTTAGTCCAGATATTGAGACTTTCCCTCCCTCTCAGATTGTTTGATTCTGGCTACGTTTTTTACACTCTGTACGTGATGTGCAGTCTCGATCTGAGTCGTTTTGTTAATAAAGGAGGAAGTGCTGTGTCTGCACAGGCCTTTGATACTAGCTGAAGGCAACTCCCTCTCTTGGGCGAGGCATTAATAATATAGAGGAAGATCCAAGTGGAGAGGGAGCAAAACTGTTTAGGCTGTGAGCAGATCTGTGGTGATACCGCCCACTGTAAGGCAACCTTACTTTCTGTACCCCTGTCACCAAGCAGCCCCAGTCCAGTCCTCAATCTCTCGCTCTGTGCTCAGAGCAGCTTAAAAGTAATAAACTGTGCAATCTTTTTAGGCAGTTTTGGAAAATGGCAATTTGGTATAGTAATTTTGAAAAGAGGTGTGTTTTATCTATTTGTTTCCCTCAATTGTTTTTAGCACACTTTCTCAACAGACAAAATTTGCAAATATTTGAAAACCAGACTACGAGTCCACAACTCAGAACAACATTAGGTAAAAAGTACTCCAAATACTGATATTTGTCTTGAAGCACCTATCATTCTGTGTTCATAATAATGCAATATTGACTTTGGCTGTGATTTGAATTGGTAAATAGAGTCATACATGGGGTCAAATCATAACAAATACCCAGTGACTTAATATTGATGTTTGTACATCAAAGTAATTTGGTCTAGCTATTATTCACATTCCCAAATTGTGTTTATAATAAGGTGCAAGAGGGACAAGTCATTCATTAAGCTGATGGACTGTTCGACAACAGCTCGTGTACACATCACCGCTGTGGGAGATTTAAGCTACTTACAGTAAAACTCAGGAAAGTGGGCCACTTGTTTTAAAAATGTGACACAGGACCCCTAGAGTTTAGATTTCACGTAGCAGCATGTGGTCCCCTTTAACTCCAGAAACCTCCCAGCCTGCTACATGCCAGAGTCCATGCTTCTGAAATTAAGTGCACACAAAAGAGATTTCTAGGTTACCATATTTCATTTTTTCTCCACTTTATTTTTTAATTGTTTGTGATCTGTTAACCTTATGTAAGTCAACTAATGGAAGATGTGATGTGTTTGATTATGACTTGGAGTTAGACTTAGAGTCTGACAGGGATGTGGCTGAAGTTTCTAATGCCTTGTCATTTTGAATGTCCAGGGGGATTTTTCCTGCTACAGAGAAATGAGAATATGGACTTTCAAAGCATTTGTATGTTTTCTCAGAGAGAAGGGGCTGTAATTGTAGAGGTATTACACTGAGCCAAGAGAGGAGGAAAACGTCTATTTTCCTTTGTAAGACTTATTGTTTCATTTTTTCTTGGAAGTTCTATTTCATTGTAATGCCTGTATAGAATAAGGTTATTAAGACTATCTTTCTCATTGTTTTGTACGTTGTGTGAATGTGGATCCATTTTACTGAGCATGAGCTCTTATCTGCCTCTTTCGAACGTGTTTTGCATTTCTTCGAGTCTTGTCTCGCAGCTACAAAATTAGTAAGTGAAACACAGAATTTTTTTTGGGTGAGGCTTTGCAAAACCAAAAGCTGGGAAAATGTCAAACAGTGTCTAGAACCCTAGAAGTTTGCATATTTTTCATCTGCTTGTCTTTGTGAGTATGCAGGTACACCTTTTCTTATGCACACTTGCATGTGCATACCAAATCACTGTGTTGTACCAGTGTAGCTGTGTTGTACAGGCTCTCTGATATGCCAGTCATGGATGGGATAGTTTGAGACTTCAAAGTGGCTAAAAGTAGCTCAGAGTCAGCCTCAGTCTTTAGGCAGGCAGGTTCAGGTTTACCTGACAAGCCTCTTAAAACACTTAATCCTGTTAATTCACAATGTAAGTCTGTTTGCTGCACAGTTCTCATCCACAACTAGGAGCTCAGCCCCTACCGAGTTTGTCTGAGACAAGCTAAGCTGGAAAGTCTTCACAAAGAACATTACCTGTGTGTGTGTGTGTGTGTGTGTGTGTGTGTGTGTGTGTGTAAAAAGACAGGAACCTCACAGATTATTTTCGGACAGGCACATTTGTGAATGTGGCTTTGTGCAAATTTTTTTTATTTTTACATATTGTGTATCAGAAATTGATTTGGAAAAACAGAAACAAATGCAGGTGCATGCTTGTTTTTTTTATGTGTTTTCCAACATGTTTTCCTTGCCCAAGTCCACCCAAGATGCAGCTCCCCTCTCTCCACAAAGGGTATTTCTTAGCTGTATCACAGCTGCCCCTGCCATGAGTTATGGCGCTCTGTGATTCATTGAACGATTCTGATGAGGTTATGAGCGAGCCAAGGACGAAGTTATCTCTCCTCTGCCCAACAGAAACACTGAGTTTATTAGCCTTCGAAGCAATAGACCTCTTTTATTTTTATCTAATTTTTCGTTCCTGCACATCACATAGCCACTTCATACACGACATGCATTGGTTGGCAGAATATATAACGTTGTAGTGAGACGGGGGGGCGGAAATGTAAAGAGAAAAAATCCATTACACTGCCACTTTGACTCATGGAGCCCATATAGTGTAATTCATCTTGAAGCTTGTTCAGCTCGAAATGGCCTTATTTACAGAGTTCCATTACAACAATAAGAGCAGAGGGAGAGACGGTGTGTGTGTTTGTGTGTGTGTGATTTGTGGGGAATCATGTCCAGGGTGTGTAATTGAATGACTGGAATGGCTGAACCTAGGGCAGAGAGGAAGAGACAGAGGAAGAATCCTACATGGGAGCCGGAGGCTGATGGATGGATGCAAAATAATGTTTTCAATCTGTCTGTAGTGGTAGATGAGTATCCTAACCAAGCTACATATGCAGACATTGCAAGTCATACACACTCAAAAGCCTCTACTATCCTCAACAAGTTGTCATACCTAAACAACAAAATAGTTTTATTTTAGACGCCCCAGCAGTTATGGGATGGCACAAGTATGCTACAGTCTTACTATCCTACATGGAGTCTCTCTTATTCTCTTTGTCGGCCTTTACCTCAAGGGTCACAATTACCACACATTGCCCACACATTGTCCGGTCTTGACTACCCTTCTGTGGTCTAAGCTGAAGGCTCTGCAGGAGTTAGAGTGAAGAAACTGAACTGGACAGAATTTGAGCTGAAGGAACTTTGTCCATTGTTGGAGGTCACACGTTTGTTTCTTCAGGTCAAACTGTTGTTTGCCTGTTCTTCCCATGTAATAATATTTTTTACAGGTTATAATGGGAAGGTCGGGAAACATTGTCTTACTGGGACTAGTTTGGAACTCTGGTGTTGGTCAGAATGTTTGAATTCTATCGGACATATTTATTATTTCTTCCATTATCTTCTGTAAGGATTATATGGCTTTATGAATACAATAAAAACAATAACAGAAGGAAGCAACGTTTACATAAAAAAATTGTTAGAATGCATGCAAGACCCTGTGTCTGTGTAAAGCATAACTAACATCAACTTAGGTTATTGGATAGCCACACAGTGGAGAGGAGAAGAGTAAGAGCGGTACGAGAGAAGAGAGTGAACAAACGGGGAGCTGGAGTTTTGTTAACCTGGTCAGTGGTGTCATCCAGGAGACGTCCGGTCACAGTTACAGGAAGTGATTGGAGGAGAGGGACAACTGTAAGCCCAACAACTTACATTTCAAAATAAAAGTTCAACTGGTGGAATACAATAATTTGTGATATAAGCACTGCAAGTACTGGAATCTAATTAGTTTCCTCCTCCTCCTCAAGTTAAAAACTGAGATCTGGAAATATAGCGAACCAGACAGGACATAAACGAGCCACCAGTTTAACCAGATTATCTACAACGTTATTAAACTGAAAATGGTTAAACTGAAAATGAGCATAATGTCAATAATAGTCCCTCATTGCACAGGAGAGCTGTGTTAACACAATTATAACAGGCAGTGTAACGAAATATATTCATAACTGTTGACTGCGATGGCCACAGCTATGAAAATAAGACTCCAGTACAGATAGACTGCAATTGTCCTTCATTGTGGAGTTGTAGTTGTAGTCATCATGGTGTACAGCAGTCCCACCATAGGGGCCTCAGGTGCAGGCAGTATTATGTCATAACCCCTTAAGGCAGAAGTATAAATCAAGCTGTAGTCACATTAAGTGACTTCTCCAGTTGAAACTATGAAATTGCATTGTTTAAAAATTATGTAATATAAGACCTATACTGTCAGTGCATTGACCCTAAATATAAGAGGACAAGTAGATATAATTAAAGTGTCACAACAGGCTGGTTACACCACAGCATGCTGACAAACCACTAAACCATGAGAGAAGGAAGGCAAGAAAGTGTTGTGTATATGGATTCACACATGTGCATGCAAACACTTGCACACATACAGCCAAACACTTACACCAACCAAACGTATGAGCTGGAAATGACTTATCACTCCTCTTTCATCACTGGGATACATTCCGACTGTGCACATCACATACACACATGCATGTGTAAACAACTCACTCCCAGACACATTTTCTCACACACACACACACACACACTTGTTTGCCTTAGGACACAGACCGTCCTCCACTGTCTGTTTATGAACTCATCTGTTTGCTGCGGACAGGCAGGAGATGAGGACATTTATAGTGTGTTGCGGTACGGCCACATATTCAACACAATTAATCTACTGTCCAATTTGCCCTCAGCACTCCTGATGCATCTTGTCATCTTGTACAGCCATTTGATAACGTATCATAAAGCTGTCCGCCGTTCACAGCCATCATCTGCTTCATTTGTAACTTTTGATGTTTTTTTGTTGTGAGGTTTTTCAAAGCACCTAGACACTGATGCTTTAGGTGTTCTTTGGTTGAAAATGGACTGAAATGGAGCCTTATTAACCAGAATTATGTAGTGTACATGTAGCAGAGAATAGCCATCTGAATGTGTCACACATATTCTGAAATAATTTAACAGAAGGCAGACAAACCCTGTGAGCTTGTTTGTGTGCAAGCTCATGCACAAGCTGACTTACGTGGGCGTGTATTTGTGTGGTTTTGTATCGGTGTGTATGGTCTGTGTGACTCCACCCACGGAAACCTTCACTTTTCACTCTGATGGGAGCCAGGGATCAATAATGCATCAGCCAACAGATGGGTGACTGTCCTTCCTATCATTTGTTGCCTCTCCTCATCATTTCCCCAGCCAAAGTATTAGAAAAACAAAGGTGAAAGAGGGAGCCGGAGACGGACAAAGACAGGATGACAGAGGAGAGAAATAAAGAGAAAGAGAGAGTGGACGAGTACTGATAGTTCTCAAAGGCTACTTCTTCACAGGCTCAAACGGAAATGAAAAGTTTACTTTTACTATTTTTGAATGAAAATGTGTACATGGTGTTATTTGTGGTGGGGGAACTGAATAATTCACTTAATATTGTAAATATGCCTTTGAAGATCTTATTTTTACTATTTTGCTGAGAATTACGTTAGCAGAGCCCTTGTTTTTTTTTTAAATCCATGCTCAAAGGATATTCATGGTGAGTATAAAGATAAAATGACAGTTTTACAAGTACAGCTCAAACTTGCAATACAAGTTAAGAGGGAATTCACTAAACTATAAATGTGGAGACATTTTAGAAGGATCCAACACTGCCCAGTGTGGAAAAGTGCTTTGCTGTGTAGAGCAGGTCTCTCTTGAGGATGATAAAGTCTACCCAGTACATCAATGGTTTTTATACTTCCACCCATCTCCGATGTCAACCACTAGCTGTCCCTCAGGAAATCATGATACAACTTTAAACATCCCAGGTACCCCTAGTTGCAGTTTGCAATAACATAGGCAGAGAATAACGGAATATGAAGGTAGGCATCAAGCTCAAGGACAGTTACAGCCACAGACAACTCTTGAACAAATCTACAACCCTCACCCTCACTTATTTATTTACTCTCTAACATTCCCATAATAAGAACAAATCTGTCTTTACATTTCCTCATCTTGTAGATACAAATTGTAGGTTTGTTGCCTCCATTTTGAGTCTTAAGTGTCAACAATTATGCAAAAGTAGATAGTAAGGCATTATAGTCATCAGTCAATAAACAGGTACTCCAGAAATGTAGTGCTGCACAAAGTCAGGGTTTTGTGGGTGAAACACAAAAGAATGATCAAAATCGATGCAGCATAGCCCGAGTTATCCTGATTCTTAGTCCTCGATACAGGTCAAGTTCCAAAGGAGCTCAATCTTAGATTACATAAGTACAACATTTTGTTTGCCTGCCCCTGCCTGGTAAATGCCCACAGGAGATACTACCTTCACAGACTGTGTAGTAGTCCTAATTAGTAGTCTGAGGTTCATGCATGAAATTGGTGGAGTACCCCTTTTGGAAACACAAAACCTTTTGCAGTACACTGACAATTAACACGATGAATCTGACAAATCTGACATCATGTACTCACACTCAATCACGCCTCTTTAAATCATGGATACTTGGTGGCACACGTGTTGACTGGCTGCATGTTTGAGATATAATTCTTAACACATGCCCTCTGGCTGCAGCACCTCCGGCTTTTATTTTCTTCCCTGATATAGCAAGCATATATGGCTAACCAAGATGATTATTTGAAATAATGTACATGTATGCTGCTTTTGTGTTTTTACAGAATGAGCGTAAAATATGGAAGTGCTCCGGCAGCGGTCAAGCTTTTATTCTCTGTTTCACAAGAGCAGAGAGGTCCACTTGTTTGATATGAACTCTAGCAATATTTTACAGTGAGGCGGTGAGCCTGATCACAACTTAACCTCTCCAATCACTCACCCAGAGGGAATTCCTCTGCCATGCTGCCCATAGGGGTTTTGTAGCCCTTCAAACTTTTTTCTGTGGATATGCCAGTGGCACTGTCAATCATCCATGAGTGGGTCTGTAGGAGTATGTAACTCACGTTGCGTATGTCTCATACTCTTTTACCTGTTTCACTCCTCTATCGTGCTCTCTCTCTCTCTCTCTCTCTCTCTCTCTCTCTCTCTCTCTCTCTCTC
>JAVQJL010010603.1:0-13066 GCA_036024295.1 Nannoperca obscura | reverse complement strand
ATGGGTCTGTAGTCATTAAGTCCCGTGGTCCTTGGCTTTTTGGGGACGGGGATGATGGTGGAGGTTTTGAAGCAGGCTGGCACGTGGCATCTCTCCAGTGAGGTGTTGAAGATGTCATTGAACATCGGAGACAGCCTTGCTAAACCTGTACTTTGACTCTTTAAACCTGGCCTTGTCCTCACTCCTGAACGCTTCTTCCTTTTCCAACTGTAGCTGTCTGAGCTTAGCTGTGAACCAGGGTTTGTTATTGTTGTAACTCACCCTGGTGCATGATGGTACATAGCAGTCCTCACAGAAGCTGATGTATGATGTGACAGCCTCTGTGAACTCATCCAGAGTGTTGGTAGCAGTCCTGAAAACATCCCAGTCAGTACAGTCCAAGCACGCACGAAGATCCTCCCTGGCTTCACTGGTCCACTGCTTTGACGTCCTCACAACAGGTTTAGAAAGCTTTAATTTCTGCCTGTATGAAGGAATCAGGTGGAGCATGATGTGGTCAGAGTGTCCCAGTGCAGCGCGGGGGACGGCGTGATAGGCCCCACTGACTGTAGTGTAATAGTGATCCAGAACATTCTCCTCTCTGCTCGGGCATTTAATAAAAATAAAGTATTTTGGGAGGTCGTGGGTGAGGTTTCCTTTGTTAAAGTCACAGAGAACGATAACTAAGGAGTCCGGGTTTGTCCGCTCCGCACACAGTATCTGGTCGGCGAGCAGGCGCTGTACCTCCTGCACGTTGGCCTGCGGTGGAATGTAAACACCAACCAGAATGAATGAAATGAACTCATGGGGGGAGTAGAAGGGTTTGCAGTTGATGAAAAAAGATTCCAGATCAGGAGAGCAATACTGTTCAATCACTGTCACGTTGTTACACCAGCCACTGTTAGTGTAGAAACAGATACCTCCACCTTTCGTTTTGCCAGAGTTCTGTGTTGCAATCCGCTCTGAAAAGTTGGAATCCTGCCATCTACAGCGCAGAGTCCTGTACCGATCCACACAGCCACGTCTCCATGAAACACAAAACGGAAGATGAAGAAACGTCTCTGTTTTTCCCCACTAGTAGCTGAAGTTCATCCAGTTTATTGCACAGTGAATGCACATTGGAGAGAAATATTGCCGGTAGCGGTGTTCAAAGTCCGCGCCGGCGAAGACGGACGAGCGCACCGACATGTTTCCCTCTCCTCCGGCGTTTCATTAATTGGACAAAGGTGAGGGCACCTTTGACCAAAATATCCAGTAATTCCACGGATGAGGCAAGGAAAGCTGGAACCAAGTGTGCAATAGTTGTTTCCCTGATGTTCATGCGCTCTTCTCTGGTGAAAGAGCTCTGGGTACTATAGCAGAACACTGATTTAAAACACAAAATAAGAAAAAACAATGCGCTAGATCTAGGCTCCACCAATTTGAAGGCACACACTTCCTGAAGAAGTTCAATATTTGCTTTTTTATGTCATTTTTAATTCTTTAAAGTCTATGTTTGATACTAGCTCCAATGACAGTTACTTTCAAGTTCAATGTTTCCCTGTCTTTCTGAGCTCCTATCCCAACACCTCTATATTCATTATATTAGTCACCAGGTGCCAGTCACATGATACCCTGTTTTTACTTTCTCCTACTCTTGTTTTAATTATTCCTCCTTTTTGTTATTTATGTTTAACCTCCTCACCTCTTTATTTTTCCTCCCATACTGCGTTACTTCCTGCAGAATTCCCCAGCAGTCAGATAAGGTGTGTCTCTACTCTGTGGGCACTTGGTAGAACTACAGTTTTCTATGTATGCAGTAAAAGTGAACAAAGGGCGTTTAGAGGACACAATGTCTCAGTATATTATTAGTTCATTTATAATTCTAAGTTACTGTGACAGAAAAATCACCTCTGATTGATACCAGAGTGCAAGGAAACAGCAATCAGCACTGCTTGTTTCTGGATGAGAGATAAAGTGGACAGAGACTGGGCAGTATTAGGAAAATAACTGAAATTAAAAAATACCAACTTATAGTGTTTAGGGTAGATTTCAGGGGATCCTGGCTATGAGGTTTAATTAAAGAAATGAAGAGCTAAAACTAGCTGAAATTCCTTGGGTAGTGTTCTTTTTCTTTGCTGGTGATTAATAAAGAATAAATAGTAACTGATATAGTTTAAGCTGTGTGTGTGAGAAAGAGAATTCATTTTTTGTTTCTTTTTGTGTGTATAAAAAGATATACACACTGAGACATGGAACCAAGATGACTAGCTGCAACCAACCCAAGTCTCAAGGTTTGACCTGGTGATATCCCATAACTGAACAATGTAAATAATCCAGGAAGAAATGAAAAAGATAATGAATCCAGGTTTTGACAGGAAGACTCAAATGCTGTGTAATTTTAATGGTCAACATTCAGATCTGAAATACTGCAGCTTATTATTCAAAAGAGATTCAAAAGAAAGCAGTTGCAACTCTTGCTTCTTTTACTAATTTGTTCATATATATACTGCCTGAACAAGAGTAGTGTGTAAAAACCTGAAATGGTCATATCAGAAAATAAATAGATTTTTAAATAAATAAATGCCTAGTTATGGAGATGTGTACAAAATAATCAAAGGACCTATTTTTTCTCTTCTCTTGGAATCTCTTGTGGTCATGTAAGTTATGTCTTTGTTATAATAGTGTCTTGTTGAAAGGAAAAAGTAGGTTGAGGTAAAACAGAAATCTATGTATAAAGCCTTCTAACTGCTGTCCCCACCATATAATTATTTGCCAAACAATCTAACTACAGGATCCATTCAGTAGCTGTCGTGGAGCTTGTGACATACTTTCCCATTCAAGTGAATGGTCAATGTATAATATGGAAGCATTTTCGCCAAGCCGACGCGTGTGCACATTTTCATGAGTTTTCGAGCATGTTTGGGCACCCATTTTTGCCGTTGACAACGCTGAATAATAATAATTCCTTACATTTCAATAGGGTCCTTGCACTGTTAGTGCTCGGGCCCTAACAAGCAACAAATAAATGCAACTAGCCATAAGCACATTTGATACAGACAATCTTCTAGAGCTATTATTAACTGGTGTTGCAGTCACTTGTCAGCTGTTTCCTTTTTATGTTGTATTCAAAACATTTGGTTGTTAGACTATGTTATACTGGTAACTCATTAATATTCATTAGACCCAATTAAGTCAAGCATCTGGTTCACAAAGTGTTACAAAATGAGTGGTTTTGTATGAAACCAGTGAGTGTTTGAAAACTATAGGGGACCGTTTGAGGACATAAAAAAAATTAAACATAGGAATGGACATGGGTTTAGCTAAGGGTCACAACTCACAGCTTTGACACTGTCCATTTCTTTTTTCTTCTCTATCTTCTTACTCCAGATTTGGTCACACTACAATACTGTATGATTTACCTGTGTGTGGTCTGCATTATCTGTGGGTGCCTGAGCTCCTGAGCGCCCATGTGCCACTGATAGTTCATTAACCATTATATTATAAAAAGATTATAAAATGTCAACAATGACAAATAGGCCTTCAGATTGTTTACCCAGTCTGAACAAGTCTTTACAAGTCAATCCAAAAACTATTGAGTTGCATTAAAAGTAAATTAATCTCTGGAATTTAAAGGTTGTGGCCATTATATGCTTATTACTTTTAATTGATAATGACAAACATAACTTTCTTTCAACTAATCAGTTAATGGAGACAGTAGTCTTTTAGCTTTGAACTTGTAACGCCTATTTATGGGATTGTTTTCCTTTTCAATTTTACTGTTATTGCAGACAGGGTCTCATTATTATTATTATTGTTGTTGTTGTTGTTGTTGTTAAAGCACATATCAAGTCACATAATAAGGGCCTTAAGGTGGATCCTTATTTATTACCTAGTCTTCAAGCCTTGTATTGAAGTTTTAATACTTGCAGTGTTATGCTTATGTGTTACAAAGTGCTAAATGAATGTGTCTAAATCACCACACAGCAAACCTAGAACCAAGTAGTATATTCCAGCAAAGGGGAAACTGTATACATTGCACAGAGAGTAAGGGTTTAAAAGGGGCCCAGAAGCTCATTTTTGCCCTAGAGCTCCCTGCAGGTTAAGACATTCATGGTCTGGATCAAAGTGGTGGACCAACTGACTGACCTTGCCGGCCTTAGAACCACTAGCGTGACAAATTGAATATTTGCAGTAGTATCAAATTCCATCTGATAATATTGACTCCAGCCTTACATGAATATGGCTAACATCTCTCTATGCTCCTGACTTTCTCACACAGAGGCTTCCATCCTCTCCTATGATGGCAGCATGTATATGAAGGTGGTGATGCCGACAATCATGCACACTGAGGCTGAGGACGTCTCTCTGCGTTTTCGTTCCCAGCGGGCCTATGGCCTTCTCATAGCCACCACCTCCCGAGACTCAGCTGACACACTCAGGCTGGAGTTGGATGGCGGTCGCGTCAAACTTACAGTCAACCTAGGTATCGTATGCACCCCCCACCCATCTGCCTCAACACCTCCACCTTCACCATGAGACGGTTTACCGTTGAGCGGTGACCTCTCCTCTCACTTTCTTTCTATCTGTTTGTGCAGTCTTTTCATCAGTTATCATCACTATGATCCTTTAATGGTTTCTCCCAGTTTTAGAACATAAATAATAGTTTTTATATTTTCTGCATGGGTGTTAATGCGGTTTGTGCACACAGATAACCATAGACTGCTTAGTGAATACAGCTATTTACTGGATAGCATCTTAGGCTATAATATAACAACGTTTTATTTCAGTGGTAAACATGTTGCCCATCTTTGAAACAGACAAACCATAGTCATCCACATTCTTGTCTACAGAACTTTTGAGATAGTCACAGCACAATAAGCAGAATTTACATTACAATGTAGAGATATTGGGCTTTAAAGTCTAGTCTCTAATAAAGCTTTTAAGGAACAAAGTGTGCTGAGACTTTCTAAGAGGTAACCTCCACCAAGTATGCTCACCGATCTTCAGTCCATCATTCAACAGGACATTAGAAGAAATTGTTCTTGTCTTTCTCACTAACCTCATTTTTCTGTCTGACATCAATTTCTCTGTTCCTTTCCTGGTCTTCTGGGTGGTTGTTTTCTTTGCTAATGATGGTGTCTTTTATAGAGGTCTATGCTTTTTTTGTGTTTTCTTTTTATGTTTACCTGTAAACTCCATTTTCCATCATGCTTTGTCAAAAGATGGTATTCACCCCTTCAAAGGCCTTAAGCCTGCGGCCCGTCAGGCGAACAGCCCGAGAACAGAGCCCAGCAAAACCTACAGCTGGCTGCGACCCCATATACTTCCAAACACTTCCAATCATAAAATTTAAAGAATGCCACAATGAAAATGTTTTAATTTATATTTAGATCTTTCATATGCAGTGTACATAAAATGTAAGCAATGTTAGCAGATGTTAGTTGGATGGCCAGCCACATTTAGATACATCATTCAATGATTAAATTAATTACTGCAAGTCACACCCGAGATTTCAGTCTAAATATTTGCATCTCTAATTGGTGAGTTCTGATATGATTTCCCACATTACGTTAATCTGTGTGATTTTGAACAGAAAGTTTGTAAAAGTGTAAATATTTACAGGTCTAGTGACAGCTTAGTGACACATGTAGGCGTAGGGTAGTACTCCAGATCTGATGGTTGGGGTTCCTGTGCCTCTGCATGGTGCTGGTGCTGATTGGATCGTGGCTGTTTGCTCCCACTTTTCTGTTGCGGTTGACGACACATGAAACCACCAGCCACATAGTGACCGACCCTCACTGTCTTCACAGCTGCATACACCTCCGTGGGACTGTTTAGATACATTAGATTTTCATTATCAAGCTACTGTCTTTCAAATTTAACTTTTTTGCTGTTTAGCATGTTTCTTGATTTTTCAAAGATCCATGGCTCTAAAATGGCTGGCTTCTACCATCTTGTTGGTGTGGAGGCTTTGGAGCCAGAGACTTTGATTTTTCTAATTTGAATATTTAAACCTAAAATCAAACAGTCAGTGTTGGGTTGGAAAACTCATGTAGCTGGTAATACAAGTGGCCATTTTACTGTAAAGACTGTACCTAAACGATTTATGCATTTGAACTTTGGTACTATGGGTAACAAAAAAACACAAGCTCTAGAAAAGCAGCTTTATCAACCAGCACATTTCTATGACTAAAGATACATGCATTATTTTATTTATTATTAAATAATGTTTTTGGAAATCCTTAAAATCGATAATATATTTCATGGTAAATAAAATGGCTGCATTCCTGCATGTGTACGTCCCCGGAAGGGTGGACTTTTTGTTATTGGATGTCTGCAGCAGTAACCTTGAAGGATGCAATTTCATCTGTCATTTATTCTTCCCCATCTAGACTGTATCAGGATAAACTGTAACTCCAGTAAGTTAACACTCAAGTTTCATTTTGCTTTGATGTTGATGGTATGTTGATGTTGTTTTTTCATAAAAGGAAATGTGGTTTTTAAAATGCGAGTCCTGCATTGCCCTCCACCTTCTCTTAAGCATATATGGGTAGTTTGACTACCCATAATTTAATGGGAACCAACAGAAATAGCCTCAGTCAAATAGAATGAGTTGTGATTTGTTTTAATTATTTATTTAATTATTAATTCTTTAAAATCAACCACTTTGCTGTATTTTCTGCTGATGGGTCTGCTGTCCCAATCTCTATTTGCTATCAAAAATAAAAACATTCTTACACCATTTTGCACTGAATACAGTAGTAACGATATAAATTGAATAATAATAATGAATACATAACCACCAGTCTTTTTTTAGGTAAGAGAAGTAAATCACCATTCATCACCTGTTATTATAAGTAATGAGTAACATAATTCCTGTAATCTATGAATGGAAATTAGGAAGAATTAATAATTACAATCCATTATTACATTATTGAGTAGAAATTGGTGAGCAGCACATGAGACAATACGTGCTTCAAGAACCCACTTCAAGAACTAACATTCCATTAGACCAAAGCATCGACCCCAATGTAAGAGTATGGAACTGTATTTGTGTAGATGGCCGTTACATTCAGGGGAAAAGACAACACAAAATATTACAGTATTGCTTATAGAATGTTAAAAAACTCCTTTTTTAAAAACAGTATACAAAGAATCTAGTACACAGTCTTAGTATATGTCATTATTGAAAGATATGTTTATCCCAGCTGTAAATCTTTGCCACAACCTTAACAGCATGGCTGAATCTCACCAATACCCAAAACAGATGCAACAGCAGTACCCTGAAGGTAATACTTTAGACCCAACAGAGAGAAATGGCATAATGAGGACATATTCTGAATTAAATTAAAGGAAAGTTCCACATTGTTTTTAATCAGCACAGAAATTACCCCCTACTGGACTGGATCATGTCAATACTCAGATTTAAACAGTAGCTAAATTCCCTACGTTATTAATACTTGATGCCAAATGCAGCAATTGTTCAATCCATAGAACCAGACTTTGATTTCTAGTGGGGCCCCAAAAGTTTTCATATACCAAATGCTTCAGGATGAATTTAGGAGAAAGGTCTATTGAATTATCCATATAACATCTTGTTTGACAATTTGATTGAATGGTCCCGCCATAAAATGTGGATTTTGAATTTTATATTTATATTAAAACACACCAAAACCAAAACTCTTTATACAATTTGATATTTTTTAATCATATTTCCTGACAAATCTTTGTTATGTCATAGAAGTCAAAATTTGACTAAAATATGCAAAATATGCAGGATAGTTCTGTTTTGTAAGGAAAATTTGATATCCAGTATATTAATATGTCAGGTTACTTTAACATATTATATGTTTAGGAATGGTGATTCAAAGTTGTTTATAGTGTTTCTGTCAGGTTTTCACAATTAAATATGGATTGCTTTTACTCATAAGGTGGTCATTGAGATCTTTGCCTTTACACCTCTCATTTACATAAAAAAATTTAATATTTAATATTTTATATTATAGATTCAGAGGTTATGCAATTTAGTGTATTTTACCACTAGAAATATACGTGCAAGTTGATACAACCTCATGGGTTAGAGGTAGAAGAGATCAAGAGTTTGTGGACAGTTTAGTTTAATAATATATGCTGTCAGACACGGAGAAGACAAGGGCACTGAGCTCTGCATTTCTGAGCTTGTAGTGCATTAGAGAAATATTATGTAAGATACAATGTGCACTGTATTGCTACTGTAAAACAGAAACCAGGGAAACAACTGAAAACAGTAATAATATATTTGACAGGCGAGAATTAGTATTGACTCTGCAAAGTTGGGCCATTTTTACTTCCAGCGACTAAAAGCCCATACAGCTCTGATGGAGCTCAGAGTCTGTCCTAGGAACTGCTGCTTTATTCCAAGCGCTTTGACTAGAATCTGTATGTACTATCTTACCTATACAATATGTAGGAAAAACACTGAACATTGATAGCCATGAGATCCTGAGTGATCCTGTTGAATAAATGTTTCAGTGCGATTCTTTCAAGTTGGAGATGCATGTTGTTCATGTTGTGTGATGCCTTCAGGTATATTTTACCCCAAATGGCACATTTGTTCTGCAAAACCTGGATTGCATTAAGTAGTAAAGTAAAATACATTATTAGTAAGACTCACATTAGGCTATTCTAATTCATTACACACATACTTAATTCTATAATTATTGTATTAGACATTTCAGTGGCTTTCATATTCTCTTTAATGTTTATGAACCAATCTCTGTGCTGAAATGTGCCAAGAAAAGCCTAAAACACTGAAGTCAGCAGCAGCAACAAGTCTGATTGCTGTCTTTACTCTTTGTCTGTATGCCTCTTACCATTTGCAAGATCTACACTGAACAAAAATATAAATGCAACACTTTTGTTTTTGCTCCAATTTTACATGAGCTGAACTCAGAGCAAAAATATTTTCTATGTACACAAAAGCCCCGTTTCTTTCAAATATTGTTCACAAAATTGTCTAAATTCGTGTTAGTGAGAACTTCTCCTTTGCCGAGATAATCCATCCACCTCAAGGGTGTGGCATATCAAGATGCTGATTAGACAGCATGATTATTGCACAGGTGTGCCTTAGGCTGGCCACAATAAAAGGCCACTCTAAAATGTGCAGTTTTACTGTATTGGGGGGGGGTCAGAAAACCAGTCAGTATCTGGTGTGACCTCCTCTCCTGACCAATCCTTCATCCTTGCAAATATTTCAGCCTTGTTCTTATCAATAAAAACATTCCTCTCTGTGGGTAGTAAGGTGATCAGTATTTTGTATTGTATAACAAAAAACTCTCCCAGCATGCCGAGAGTCTGGCCTCCTTCATGCATGCCTCAAGAGTTTGTTATACAATAAAACATACTGATGATTTGAAACATTCGAACAGCTTCTGTGGCATTGAGCTTAATTTCTAATTCACTACACATTGCAAATAAAGCACCTTTATACTCAGTGGAAGGGTTGCATCTCCTAGCCATTGTTTGATTGTTTTTGGAGATAATTAAATAATATGTATGTCTTTTGCAGTACAACATTCCAAATGCACAACAAATGTGTTTAGCTTGTGAAGTAGACCATCTGCTTCAGAGACTGTCTTTGATAAAGTGAGGTTGTGTGTTTTCAAAAGGCCACAAGAATAGCAGGTAGACTTTGCATCACTGTTTCTGTGGCCTGCTTCTTGGATACCCACCTGGCATCCGACAGATTTTTTTATGTGAATATAATTCCCTCTCCAGCTGCATGTTGGCCAGTCCTCTCTTTATAATCTTAAATTGTAGAAGTAATTCCAGTTTACTCAAAAAACTGTTTTGTGCTGTGCAATGAACAGGAGATTGAGGTTTAAATTGTGTGCACAGCAGTGCACATAAAATGCCTATCGGCCTCTGGCCCTGATAAATGACCAGACATAGTTCTTGCCCTATCATATGCCTGTTCTCCAGATAAGTTTACCATCCAGACTTAATGCATTGAGTGCATTTACAAGTACATCATAAAAGCTATCTACAGTGCTGCTTGAAAGAGGTTGGGTGCCCACCTGTAGTGCTACCTGAGACCAAGGCACATTGATCATTAATTGATTAAGGTGCTACAGAGCTAGCCAAACCTGCCTTCCACCAGCTGGGGATGTAAAAAATTTTTTCCCACTTATGTTAGACTTACTTGAAATTTATGGCCAAACCAAGAGAGGGTTTCGAACTCAGCATTCTGACAACATATAAACTGTTGATAGATTTTAGCTCAATTATCAGCTCAGAAAACTAAAAACTGTAGGCACTCTTCAATTTGTCCAGATAAGATATGCCTGAATGTACCACAATGCAACTACAATGAAAATAATTGTGTTTGCTCACGGCTGAATTAATGTAAAACCACCTTTGGGTTCATATTTCTAATTCTTTAATAAATATGCAATGAATCGCGATACCAAAAACCAATACATAGTGAACCTAATCCAGGTTTGCATAGTTCTGATTTTTCAGGATAATCCACAGAACACACAGGGAACAGTTTTCATAAGGACTATTTATTTGGGAAGAAAGATAAATGTAGATTGCTAAAGTACAATGTGTAAATAAAATAATAGACTAACCTACATTTCAGATTTTCCTTTCATGCACTATGGACATCTCACCAATTTTCAGAACATCTGTGCCTTTTTGAAAATGTAAGCAAGAAACAATTGAGTGTGTTGCACAAAAAAATCACACACAATCACACACACACACAGTTACAGTATTTTAAAAACAGTGAACAGTGTAAGTGCTGAAGCTGAAAACTGATAATCAGCATTGTTCAGCAGAATGGGATAAAAGAGCAACATTAACAAAAAACCTACCAGGCAGAACTGTGCTAAAATTCTGGTTGACAATGTGATGTCTTTTTAATTGTGCCTGAGAGGAAACCGATGAAACTTCCTCCCCTATCAGACAATAAAGCTGTCTATAACATTCTTTATCACAGCTGTTAATACAGTCGGTACTGTGAAGAGCTCTGGAGTTACAGTTGCGAAATGGAAATGTATTTGTAATCTTTCTTATATTTTTTTCTATGTGCTTTTGCCTAGACAACTTCTAGATAAGCAAATTCTGCCACATACACTCAAGGACAGCTGACAGAAAAACTCTGCTCCCTTTGTTTAAGTGTTCAAGCATTTATTACCTTGTTGGTTGAAAAGAAAATCAATTTAATCAATTCCAAAATAAAATCTTTATTACAAACATTGTAATAAAAATGGAAAGCTTAAATACCTTGTCTGCAAAAAAGGAGAGGGAGAGCAGGAGAAAAACATACAGTAGTACAGTACAGTTCTACTGATGAAAAGTGATAGTTGTGGTAATGGTAATGATGTTCATATTAATACAAATAAAACTAATAATATATTAATAGTAATACTAATAATGAGATCAATAACCACAATAGCAACAGCGGCAGTTGAGCAGGAACACGGGGACAGCCGGAGCATCCACAGATCCAGACTCTACAGCGCCAGAGGCAGAAATACCTGAAGAAATCCTCAGAGGGAGAAAGAATGAGGGGGGGGACGAGAGAAGCACACAGCTAGGGGAAGAAGGTGAATAAGTGACAAGCATTAATGGAATATGAGTACAGGTGGAGAGGGAGAGGAGGAGAGATGAGCTCAGTGTATCATGGGAAGTCTCCCGGAAGTCTAGATAACTAAGGGGTGGCTCAGGGGTCACCTGAGTCAGCCCTACTATGAGCTTTATCAAAGAGGAAAGTCTTAAGCCTACTCTTGAATGTGAGGAGGGTGTCTGGCTCCCGTAAACAAACTGGAAGCTGGTTCCACATAAGAGGAGCTTGATAGCAAAAAGCTCTAGCTCCTATTCTACTTTTTAGTGTTAAGTTACTTAAAATGTAAAAGCACCTAAGACTCATAAAGTGACCACATGTAAAAGGGTTCCTCATACTTGTTAAGGGCACAACAAATGTCTGTGTGCTGTATAAATAAATATGTATGAACACCCTGCAAAATGCAGCATGTGCTAATAACTCAAGCCAAACCATATTAGCCATTTTGCACAAATTAAAACCAGTGTCGCCATGTTCTATGTATTCACTTATGAATCTGAGAACACCCTTAGATGTTAAGTGCTAGTAGCCAAAGCTAAAAAATAGCTTAAGTAAACACAACTGTTAATAGTGTATTGTCATCTCTTTTTCTTTAGTCAATGTTTGGTCCATATTGTCATTATAATTGTCATTACAGTAACAGTACCAAGCAATGCACTGTGACAAATGCACACATACTGTGTACTCATGTATTATGTTGTCATGTCATAAAAGCTCCTTATATAATTGGCTTCATAACTGTGGTAATGTAAATTTTACTATACATGGGCATGAAGCTAACAGGGATCTTCTAGATGTTATTGTTGAGAGGTTCAGACAAGGACAGGGATATAAAACGATTCTGAAGAGCTTTCACAGAAATATGGCAAAAGTGGAACCTTTAAGCCACCATGCTGAGATCCCAAAGGTGCTATATTGAGATCTGGTGATCTTGTGGAGGCTGTTTGAGTTAGGTGAACTCATCGTCATGTTCAAGAAAGCAGTTTGAGATGATCTGAGCTTTGTGACATTGTTTATCGTGCTGGAAGTATCCATCAGAAGATGGTACACTGTGGTTAATAAAGGGATGGACATAGTCAGAAACAATATTCAGGTAGGCTGTGGCATTTAATCGATGCTCAGTTGGCCCCCAAAGTGTGCCAAGAAAATATCCCCCACAACATCACACCACCAGCAACTGTTGATACAAGGCAGATGGATCCATGCTTTCATATTGTTTACCCCAAACCCTAACATCCGAATGTCGCAGCAGAAATGGAGACTCATCAGACCAAACGTATTTCCAGTCTTCTATTGTCCAGTTTTGGTGAGCCTGTGCGAGTTGTAGCCTCAGTTTCTTATTGTTAGCTGAGGTGTGGTCTTCTGCTGCTGTAGTCCATCTGCTTCAAGGTTCCACATGTTGTGTGTTTTCACAGATGCTCGGTTGTAACAAGTGGTTATCTGAGTAACTGTTGCCAGTCTGTTCTCCTCTCACCTCTGGTATCAACAAGGCGTTTT
>JAVQJL010010589.1:0-28390 GCA_036024295.1 Nannoperca obscura | reverse complement strand
ATAGATATAGATATAGAGTAAATTACTTTTAAATAAAGTATTTCAGGAATTATTGGTTCATTTATATATTTTACACCATCTATTCGTGTGATTACTTATTTTTGTCATTTCAACACTTTGCACCTCCATACAAAATGGCAGCCAGCGTTGACCGAAAAGGTTGAAGAACCAGAAATTGTGTAATTCCTTATATTATTATAAAAAAGGCACGAGAGATTCAAAAAGTTCTGGATTCTGGTGGCTTTTTTTGACCAACGCAACAAGTGGAAAAAGGAGACTTTCAAAGCCGTTACCTGGGCGAAGTACAGTCTCATCTCTTTGCCGTTGAAGTCGGTCTTGTGGAGTCGGAGTCTCGCCTCGGCCGCGGCCAGAGCGTCGCCGAAACGGATCCTGACCCGCCGGAACGACTTGAAGTACTGGAACTGCACCTCTGGGTCGAATGAACGGAACAAGGCTTCAAACGTTGTCTGGAGGAAGAAAAAAAAAAAAAAACACCATGAGGAGACTGAAATGATGAGTGAGGACCAGCTTGACCGGCTCTTCCGGGTTTCGCTCAATTTGTTCCACCTTTAGCTCTTCTTATCTAAAACTACGAAAAGCTGTGGGCCAGAGGCAGCCGCGAATACAGTTCTAAGACTTGAAGTCGCTATGAATAAAACGTATAAAAATAGCCTTTATTAGCAGACGCTAGATCTCCCTGCAGCCTTGTGTGTCTGACTTGTGTGGGCGGCGTGTTTCTTGCGTCAGCTATGGCCTCGCTTTTAGAGGACCAATTACTGCTGTAGGGGCTAATTAAGAGAAAAATTACTTTTTCTCAGAATTTTAAATATATTTTTGCACTGTATTAACTGTGTTTTCTTAAAATATGATTGTGTTAATGTCGCAAGAGATTCGACTCTCCTTGTAGTACCAGATGATTCTAAATGTGGTTCATATTGTAAATTGATGACAAAGAGCCGAGTTGCAGCTAGGGTTGTTACGAGTCTGTCCTTAGGTCATACATCAGCAGCATACGTATTGTACAAGTGAGGAATCCTAAAAGATTTACTGAACTGAAAGTATGTCTCCTTGTCCTGTTATTCAGAGCATTACTGTAAAGTTACTATCAAAGGTTTGACTGGAACACTTCTCATGCTAAGGTCCGAATGTAGTTTGAGAGATTTTGTTGCTTTTATAGATTATCTATTAGCAAAAATGGAAATGAATATTGTAAAAAAGCAGCATTATCAGGTTCCAACTTGTTAAATGTAGGAATGTGTTTGCACTTCACTGGATTGGACAAGACATTTGAAGGCACCGTGAAATTAGTTTTGCACTTCCAGATTTAAATAAAGAAAAAACAGAAGGAAAGAATGGTCGGAATGGAGGCATCAGACGCCTCAATATCCTGACTTTGTAGTCAAGTTGGATCCTGCGTTTCCCAGAACGCAACCAAATCCGCATCTCTTTATTTAACCCTGCGCTTGCCCACGTCTTTCAAACTCCACGCTCCCAGTTCATAGTGCAGGTGTAAAGAAAACTACTTGTTCATGTCGACTAAAACTCAGTTGAATTCAATGTTTTCTTCAAATCTGTTGCCATGGCTTCAATCCAAAAATGGCAGTCTTCAGAAAATACATGTATAGATGGAACCAATGTTGATTTTTAATAAAAATTTCAAGGTACATGGTTTTACGAACGGAGCCCTAAAAGCAGACCACCATCTTACCTGCGCCTCGGGGCGGTTGAACACTTCCTGGTTGGTCACCGAGGCGACCAGGCAGAAGCGGTTGCACTTGGTGGTCTTGATGTGCATGATGGGCGCTCCGGGGAGCCGAAGCCTTTTCCACCTGATGCCCGGGGTGCGACGGGACGGCAGAGACGACAACGGCGACGGTGGCGATGAAGAGGAAGGGGGAAATCGGAGGAGTGTTGCCTTCCCCAGGGTGACAGACGAGGAGGAAGTATTGGAAGCTCCTTTTATTACGGCAAAGGAGCAGTTTGCCTTCCTTTGTCTTCACACTTAACCAGTCCACGACGTTAAAGAGATTAGCCTGCGTTCAAGTCACCTCAGTCAACACGTAGCCTCCTAACCCACATTCCAAGGTGATCTAGTCTGGATCTCCTGCCGATGAAAGATTTTCAGCTGTTTTTGTCCTTCTGTCTCACGCGGCCTGTCCTGTCCAGATGTCTGCCGGCCTCTGACGCGCTGCAGCTCTGCAGCAGCCTGCAAACTGGAGGAATTTTCCAGAGTTTGGGTGTGGAGAGCTGAAAATGTCATTCAGCCTCTTTCTGAGCTCCCTCTCTCGCTCTCTCTCCACGGCCGCTTAAATGAGCCCCTGCCAGCCGATGACGCATTACCCACAATCCCCTCCCTCTCTGCTCCCATTCATTCGTTCGTTTGCTGCAAGCCAATCGGCTGTGAAAGAGGGAGGTTTTTTCCCTACCTATCCCTCTACTGAGCCATACTAGCCAATGCTGACTAATCAGACAGAAAGAAGGGCAATGGGGAGTGAGTGAGTGTGAGGTTGTGCAGAGAGAGAGTGAGAGAGCGATACTGGGAAAACAATGACATAACCGCTGCACAAACTGACTCATTCATCTGCTTTGTCGCATTTCAGCTCCTTTGTTGAGCGGAAAACGTGTGACAATGAGTCTTCGGCGTCTTGGTATCACACACATACCAAAGACGCATCACCTGACTCCTGAGTGCACGGAGCGAGACGTGGAAAGCACCGCTCATTCTTAGTAAATATGGATGAAGTGGTGAGAGAGAGACTCAGAGGTAGACAAAGGGACGGAGAGAGAGAGAGAAAGAGAGGGGACAGCTGCCAGACAAATAGGGGAGAAGGAGATAGACAGGAATAGAAGGGGGGGAAAAAGAGTGGAAAGAAAAAGATATGAGGTGAAGAATGCAGGATGGAAGGATGAAGGGATAAAAAAAAAAAGCAAGAGGTGGCGCTCGTGGAAACTATGCGGTTTGATAACGTGCTTTTATGGAGGTATAAATAGCAGGGAGCTTGAAGTGGAAGGAAAGAGAGCGTGTGTGTGGAAAATCAAGGCTGGCGGTGCAGCCAGTTCACGAACATCTTGCACCTGCGTGCGCACAAGCACTTAAAAAAATGTAATTTAATAAAACACGTCTTGGTTGGGAAGAAGCAGGTCGACGGAGCGGAGTCACATTCAAATGTAATAGGAGCTCAAATCCAGCTTTTATCTTTTAATAGTAGTATTAAACGTGGGTTTGATATCCGCCTGTAATTTGTCTGCCCGCTACAAGACACAAGAAGCTTTGCAGGTTTGTAGGTCTGAACGCCTGGCGAAATACAGGTACAGGGAAATGGACACGTGGGGGAGGGGGAGGGGGTGACCCCAGGACCTGCATCTGGCTGGAACAACCCCACCGGCGTGTCAACATACTGTCCATATCTGATATAATGCAGGTATTAATGCACGCTCAAATGGCCAATAGCACTGCCCTGTGTGTGTGTGTGTGAGAGAGATGGAAAATGTATGTGGAAATAAGGTGAAGCCGATGCTCTCATGTAAGTGTTGTTTGTTGACGTTAAACATTACCGTGCCAGAGTGTGTGTGTAGGTGCTTATCATCTCCAGACCTCAACCTCACCCCGCTGCGCGTGTGTGTGCTCAGCCTTGCATTTTTTCCATCCCTATGTTTTTGTTTCATCTTGCCATTTTTTCCATTCCCTCACTGGATAGATAGGCAGGCAGGCGCAACACACACACACACACACACACACAGGTGTGCACACAAAACACACGCTGACTGCCCAACACATACTGGACGCAGTGCGGTGTTACTAGCCAGCTGCTACATTTTTATAGTCTCGTGCTCTTTTCTGATGCAGGAGGACGTGAGAGCTACATGGCTGGAGCCTTACACATGCTGGCTTTCTGAAGACAACACCAATAAAGAGTTTTTTAAAAAGTGATATAATATCAAATAAACCGATGTTCTAGCCCCTAAAGGAATAGTTCCACATTCTGGGAGATACGCTTATTTGCCTTCTTACAGAGAGTTAAATGAAAACAGTCACGCGTTATGTAAATATTAAAAAAAGCTACCACCAGGAGCCGGTTAGCTTATCTTATCCAAGAAACTGGATTTTTTTTAAAAAGGGACAAAATCCACCTCTAGAGTTCAGTAAGTCACATTTATTGGCCAGCACTAAAAATACAATAAAAAAAATAAACATTTTAAAAAGGAACTTTCAACCTTAGTCTTTGGTTTTTGAATGGATGAAACAAGATGTAACCTGTTAGTGAGCTTCATATGTACTGTACGGACATCAGATAACGCTCAGCAAAAATGATTTTGAGATACGTACAGGGGGGTATATGTATATTCGACGATTCAAAAGATGGACTTGTCAGTAGAGAAACTATGAAATACAGACGATTATAAATGAGCGTATAAATCTTCAGTGAAGTTCCTCTCAAACTGAAACAGTTTGTGTTCTCTGAATTCTGCTCTTCAGAAAACTTTTTAAAAAGCAAGTTGCCTCCCGGCTGAGGACTTGAGCCCCCTCAGCACCCTCTTGTTTCCACTGACAGACTACAACACACTGTACTTTTAGGTGGATTCTGTTTTCTGCAAGTCAAATTCCGGTCCGTATTTTCTTCCACTGAATACACTTTCCGAGTTACAGAAGCCCGACCCCGCTGACAGGGCCACATCCTCTGGGTCACATCTCAATGGGGAAAAAGAGGACACGTGTCCCCATCACTGAACTTGGGCAATTTCAGAAGAAGACAAACAAAGCTCTTGTTCTTTCACGGAGTTACGCTAAACCGCATGAATCAGTGCACAACAGCAGGAGGTCACATTTTCCATTTGGTCCAAGAACTTGTTTGTCTGCTGTGGGTTCAGACGAGTGCTGCTTCTTCCATCCACGTTTAAACCTGCTCGCCCTGTAAGCCAAGTACTGCCAAACACAGCGCTGGAAACTGATCGCTTATCCGCCAGTTTGTGTGCGTTTGTGCATCAAAACAAGAACGGGACCAAGATCTGAATAACTTACATCCGGATGATTCACAGCTGCCACTGGGCGGGTCCTGCTGGAAGAGTCCATGAGACTTTCCAGAGTTTTCCCTGACCTAATTCTGTTCTTCTATGCTGGTTTATTAATGTGGTTTTAGACAGCAGTGAGCAAATACAAGCATACAAATAGGGTTGAGAAATAAAGCACTATGGGATGAATTCACGTGTGTTGTTTTTGCCAAATAGCCGTCCTAAACTCAAATACATTGAGTCATATAAAACACAAGTTAATAGAAAATCATTGAATCATCAGCAGCTTGCTGACGTTTAGCAGCTATAATGCTCACCATCTTAGTGTAGCATGTTAGCATGCTGACATTTGTTATTTTCTTCTTTCTCGGGGTACAATGTTTGTACAAATTCATTCTAAATCTGTTCAGTAATTAAAAAAATGACTAAATTAAAATTCAATATCTATGAAAGGCTATGCAATTGCAGTATAATTCAGGCCCCCCAAAGTATTTTTACAGAACACGTAAACATGTTTGATAAAAAGGCATTTAGCAGACGCTTTTATCCAAAGCGACTTCCAAATAAGAGCTTTACAGAAAGTGCATAAAACCATGATCGAAAACAACAAGATGTCTCAAACTTGTAAGGGCTGGTGATGAATCACAAATGCTATAAGAAAGTACATCGCAGCCACTGGCAGAATCGAACAGAGCATTAAATCTAAGAACAGATTATCTTTGTACATTAGCAAATACAATACATTCAAACAGTTCCACTATAATATCGTACAACATACTATACTTTATAGAAACAATTTGTCATTTAAGTGTTGTTGTATTCCTGGAACAAATGAGTCTTTAGTCTTTTCTTGAAAGTGGCCAGACAGGTTGTTTCTCTGACGGATGTGGGGAGATGGTTCCACCACTGGGGGGCCAGACAGGAGAAAAGTCTTGAATGAGAGCGGGCGTCCCTGAGAGATCGAACTGCAAGGCGCTTCTCAGAGGCAGACCGTAGTTGGCAGACCGTAGTTGGCGGACTGGAGGATGGTCTGGATGTAGGTTGGTGCAGTCCTGTTCACCGCTTGGAAGGCCAGTACCAGAGTCTTGAATCTGAGACGAGCAGCAATGGGTAGCCAGTGAAGGGAGATAAGGAGAGGGGTGACGTGGGTGTACCTCAGTACGTTGAAGATCAGAGGTGCTGCTGCATTCTGGATCTTCTGGAAGGGACGGATTGCACAGGCTGGGAGACCGGCAAGGAGCGAGTTGCAGTAGTCCAGCTAGCAGAAGGACAAGTGCCTGGACCAGCAGTTGGGTCGAGTGCTCCGACAGGTATCTCCTAATCTTCCGAATGTTGTGAATCTGAGAGTTGTGAAATGAGAGTGAAAGTTACACGATCGGGAGACTGCAGCAATGTGGTCGGTGAAGGTGAGCTTGTCGTCGATGGCGTCCTCAAGATTCCTGGCCGAGGGCGATGGAAATGACCGTCTTGGAGTCCAGGGTGAAGGAGAGCTCATGGGAGATGGATGGAGAAGCAGGGATGACGAGAAGTTCCGTCTCAGCGAGGTTCAGCTGCAGACGACCGCTCGACACACACTAACGACTGACGGCGGCTTCTGTACATGCACTGGAGGCATCTGCAGCAGCGGAGGCAGTTGTACAGGCGTTAAAGATGGTTGCAGCGGCACAGGCAACGGAGGCAGCAGCAGAGGCACTGGAGGCGGCTGAAGAGGGAGGCAGCGACAAAGGAACAGGAGACGGCTGCGGCGGAGGCAGGGACACATGAACAGCAGACGGCAAAGGCAGCGGCACTGGACACCTCGGCTGGACCAAGACTGGCACTAAAGACAGCGACTGGACCAGAGCAGGCAAGGGGGACAGCAGCACAGAGCTAGAGGTCCACCAGCTCGCCAACTGGATCCGGGTAGCTGGAGTCAGCCAAACGGCAGGTTGCTCAGCTGGAACGAGAGGCTACTGTGGCAGCTGGCCTGTCACGGGAGGCTGCGGCTGTAACTGGGCCAAAACAGGAACTAGTGCTGGCCGGTTTATCAACTGAGTCCGGGGGCAGGAGGCGGACGGGCGGTAGCCGCAGCTGGATGAGGCAGGGGAGAACCAGGGGTGTAGGGCAGCAGGTTTCTGAGAAAAGCTAGCCTCACCCACTGCTGGGTCCATGTGTGGTCGGATAATTCTGTTACAATTTGCCATGAGGCAGCGGGAAAAGGACCCAGTTGCAGACAGGCAGCTCCAGAAAAACAAAGGATTTATTGAACAAAATAACCAGATTTTCATCAGTTAAATTTAGTTTGACTGAGCAGGAGGAAGAAGAACAAATCAGTGTTCAAATTGTCAGTGGCATTACAATAATTTCAATGTTTAAAAAAAAAAAAATAAGGAGCATGAGGAGATTTCTATGGCTTGTCCTTATTGTCAACAGTAGTGAAATTCAAACTATGCCCTACATCATGGAAAAAATGTGTCACTGGGTGTTTAACTGGGGGCTAAGGATTGATGCTCAAGTAAGCAGTGATACACAAAAGCTTCAAATACCCATTGGTTTTGCTATGAGTCATCGACATAGTCTTAGTCATGTTACGCCCTTTTGATCAACACTGCGAAAAGTTACCTTAACTAAAAAAAAAATCAACACCCTCCGAAGGTCAACAGTCACAGGAATACAAGTAAAGCCCTGGAATAGATCCAATATGTTATGTGTGCCTTTCACCTATGTCTGTGAACTGTTCCCAAATCAGCAGAGGTGTTATACAAGACTGGTAGCAAATGCCAACTGAATATTATTGGAAGCCTTCCAATGATGCATCTCTGCGGCTGATGTCATTCTTGTGCCTCATCGGATAGGATAAAATTAAACTGATGCAAGTTTAGCGATTAAGTAACTCAGGCTGCATTGTATGTGGACTTAGTGTAGGGCCAAAAGTACTCTGGAGGTATACTAGTACTCCACTGCCCCATAATGTGTCTCTTAGCTCAGACCAGTAATGTTCAGGTTGCTCAATTTCATTTGCAGTTCAGAAAAGTAACGGACATCCATCTAAAAAAACAAATTTGACTTACATTTTTACAAACGGCACAAAACAGTACACCAAGACTAGACGTGAAAAGGTGCTCAAAAGGATAGCGTCAATCGCATCAATGTTGCTGCAGTTTGTAAACCAGGATGATGGCTGCTGGAACAAAGCTATTTTTTATTTTTTTATCACTATGACCAAGATCCACCGTCCAGAGGAAAGAAGCTCGACATCTCTGAGCAGAAGCTGGGAGCTGGTGCTTAAAGCCGAGGTAGTTAACCTCTGTACCTGTCTGATGGAGGGATGTTACATTAAGCGGTTTGCTGCGATAGATTGAAAGCCCCGTGCTGCAGGAATGGTCTGCTGGTAATGGCACACTTAATCGTTCATTTAGAAGGCAGAGTGAAGTTCATACCGAGTATAAAGCGATTTCAAACACAGCCTCAGAATGACTAAGGAACCAGGAAGTGATCATATTTGTTGTCCACTTATTCACAATCATACAAGTATTTTTTAAACTAGTAACTCCACCTAGTGGTGAAATGCGTGTCTGCACAGTATAGAACCAAACTCCACTGAAAAATCAGCGTTTCCTTATACAGTTAACTTTACCTTTCCCTGCCTTTAATATTTCACAAATGCAAAAGCAACACTTTTAAGATCACCGAACACAAAGAGGCACGCACCAGAATAAAATGCCAACGTTTGTAAATGATTCACTTTGTAGATATAAGCACTGATGCACAGCATTTTGTCCTTACCTTCAAGCTGCCTTTGTTGAACAAATCCTCCGGTACTCTGCAGGCTATCAGGGCGTTCGGTAAATCGGTAAACTGGACGTCTACCGTCGCCTCTTCTTCGCCGCCATTCTCTGTCTGCTGCATCGCGATTATCTAGACTGGCTTCTGGGAACACAGGAACGAAACCATGTTAGCAAAGCAAAGCAATCCACACACCTGAATAATAAGACTCGTTAACGCCCACAATATGTGTCTTACGTTGTTAGCTGTTAATAGTTAATGTTGTGGCTAATATCATACGTACCAACAAAGCTAAAGACGTTATTTCATGATAATGTGGTGTTAAACAGGTCCGTCTACGACGTTTTCCTCCAGCTAACAGAAGTAAAAGCTGCTAAACAGCTCGAGCGCATTAGCTTACAAACTGCACTAAGCTAACTAGCAAGCTCTGCTACACAGAAGCGGTAATGATGCTGCTAAACAAGCGAAACAACGCGATATTTTGTAAAACCTCTTCTTTGGTTAATTATGAGTGAAGGCGGGCGTTTGCGAAGTGGTATTACTGTTAAACTAAAACAGCACAGCTGCCAGCTATAATTAACACTCGGCTAATTACGTTAGCATGGCGCAGAGGATAAAGGACATGACGTAAATGAACGGCAGCCGATAAGCGTCTTCTTCCACTTCCGTCTGATCTTCTTCTGTGGACCATGTTAGGTGCATTACCGCCACCAACTGAACTGGAGTGTGGCACAAGACGATATGTGTTTCCGGTTTTGCAGTATTTATTTTAGTTCATTTACCTAAATGTTTTACTCTAATTAGGTTTCAAAATATTCTGCAGTATTTTACATTGTTTCTTTTGCCTTACATTGTTGCTCTACTGATCCTGTAGTCAAGATATTCAACATTCTGCACCCTTGTGGCAGGGTCTGCTTATTACTTGTTTTAAAAACATGCACTGTGATCTAATTTATATAGGATAAATGTGTAATAAGTGCATATGGAGAGAGAAATGTTTTAATTCATTTAAATAATACGTATGTGATTGACCACTGAAAGCCATGTATCAAATTAACTGAAAAGTACATTAAATGTAAATTAAACTAATCCATGTCTTTGTTAAAAATACAAAGATTAGAAAAATAACTGATAGTATGTGTCACTGATCATGATACATTGTTCATATTTAAGTGAACAACTTACAGAATGTTTATGTTTTAGGGATCATTGTCCATTTATGACTAGTGCTGTTAGTGAGCTACAGCACAGTGCCATATTGTGTTACCCAATTTAATTATTGTACTAACTTACACAATTATTTTCATAATTAGTGTAGAAAGAGACAACTCCAGTATGTCAGAGCTATAAGCAAAACTTTCAAAGGTATGTGACACTCAAGTGGTGCTGGTCCCTGGGTGGCAGAGGGGTTTAAGTTCCCGGTCATGTGGGGATCAGCCTCCATTTAATCCTCTGGGGAGAGAGAGAGAGAGAGAGAGAGAGAGAGAGAGAGAGAGAGAGAGAGAGAGAGAGAGAGAGAGAGAGAGAGAGAGAGATTGTATTTATTGATGTCTAACTCTGCTTAAGGTGCAGTACTGATTCGAGAGCCCCACAGCCACAGGCAAAGAGGGTGTACTTACAAACCCTAAAGCTGTGCAGCTGAATAATATTGTTTTATCATCTTTGGAAGCGATAACTCAGAAGTTGGATTTTCTTTCCTTTGCCTGGAAATTTGGAACTTTTTACAAATCCTACAGGCTTTTTACGATCTTCGTAGCTTTCCTTTAAGAGCTTTGTAAACACTCTCACATCTATCTTGGAACCACTCTGGAAACCTGGACTCATCCTAAAATTGCAACTTGAGAGCGATTCCAGGATTTAAGTCTTTTTGTGACCTTGGCAACACTTTATTCCTACCCGTAGCCTTCAAAGATCAGATCCTTTGTGAATATTTCCTGGAGTACTGGGTTTACTTTACAATCTTTGGAACCTTTGCTTCCTCAGAAACACACTGAGATTTGCTTTTGGACCTAATTTGGAAACTGGAAAGATTATTCAATCTCAGTCTTAGTTTCTCTTTGGCCATCACTACACAGAGATCCTGGAAAATTCTTCCTAAGTAAGTGTCCCATAATTTCCTAAAACTTCCCCAATGGCTCAGTCAGGCTCCTGCCCAAACACAGACCTGTCAAATGGCACCTTTGTCCACAACCCACTGGGTATTTGTTCAGACCTGGATAACCAGAGAGGAAGAGAGGATGAGGAGGGAGAAGAGGAAGATGCAGAGGTGGAACTAGCCGAGGAAGTAGGGGAGGATGTTTTGATGATGGCTGAAGCAGGACAGGAACAAGCTGAAGGAAAGAGCAGAGAGCAGAGTGAAAGGGAGGAAGTGAGGATTATCCAAGTGGCCCTGTTACCAAATGGAGTGTTAAGAGAGGGGGAGGGAGAAGGCGAAGGACTGGAGGAAAACTGGGAGGCAGTAGAAATGGGAGATGAAGAGCCCGAAATACCAGATGAACATGAAACAGAGGAAGATTGTGAA
The DNA here is from genome assembly GCA_036024295.1 of Nannoperca obscura. Classification (NCBI taxonomy): domain Eukaryota; kingdom Metazoa; phylum Chordata; class Actinopteri; order Centrarchiformes; family Percichthyidae; genus Nannoperca; species Nannoperca obscura. Next base: position 17,094 of record JAVQJL010010589.1, on the reverse strand, counting down.
AGCAAGGGAGACGAAGAGTCAAACGTCTTTGAAAATCCATGTCACTTTTCAGAATTGATGGAGGTTGAGAAAGGCCAAGAGCAGATATTAGACAATATCAATATCAATGAACAAAATGACAACAACAGAAATAAACAAGAGGCGGTGATAGCAAGCTCAGAAAGAGAGATTAGGGATGATAAGACCAATGATGGAGACACTGGGCTAAAAGAACACCACGTAGTGTTCACTATTAATGATGCAGAGCATGTTCAGAATTCAGAAAAGTCAAGTGAGGGTACACAGTTGTCTACTAATGACTCAGACAAAACACAAGTTGTTTCTCTACCCCCTAGTGGTGAGGTAACAGATATGACCCCTGTTATGACAGGGTTGAATGAACAAGTCAATAATCAAGATGATGTATGCCAAACCTCAACTGTTAGCATCAATGGCGTACCCTTCGATACAATGCACACAGTCAGAGAGGTTGCCAATCACACCAACCAATTAACCAGTGAGAATAAAGATGAAATGAAAAACAATGACGAGAAGGACAACTCAGAATATAGCAAACAGGAAGTTGAGTCCATTCATAATAACATCATGTGGCAACAGCAGGACTGCATAGAGGCAAAGGTTGAGGATGAAAGCACCAAGGAGTTTGGTGAAGATGACTTGGCCTTTGTACTCTCCGAAGAACAGTCACAGACCGAAGGAGAGACTGAGGAAACAAGAAAGGTAGGGATCAACCAGCAGAAGCCAGAGGAAAAACAAGTGCGACAGGTTGAGGTTAATACTCTAACAGTGATGGATGGGAGAGGACAGGGTATGGAAATGGATAGGAAGACAGGTGATAATGCTTTTAGAGAGTCAATGGGTGAGGAGGAGCACAGTGGAAAAGATGATTTAGAAATGCAAGAGGAGAAGATTGTTCAAGTTGACAACCAGGATAAGGCAGGTCTGCAAGAACCAGTAATGCAGTGTGTGGACGAGGTACCTTTAGACACACAGAAAGATCTAGAGGAGGCCTTTGAAATGGAAGAAGAGAGTGAAGTTGAACATGATATGCCAGGAGGTGAGGTCACATTAGAGGAGAATGAGTCTACAACAGAGAAGGAAGGTGATTTGCAAGAATGTCCTTTGCAGCTCCTCAAAGAAGCAGGGATAGATTGGGTAGAAAACTTGAGAGAACAGTTAAGACAGCAGACCCTTGTAGAAGACGAGAAGGGAGGAGGAGCAGAAGAAGCAGCAATGGAGGAAGAGTTAGAGATGGCGGAAGAACCCGTAACTGTTTTAGACGATGATTTTGAAGAGATAGAGGAGAGAGAGATCAGAAAACTTGAAGAAGACATCATTGTCAAAACAAAGGATGAAGAGGATCAAGAACTGCAAGGAGACAAGGTTGAACCTGGTAAAGAGAATGTTGAGAAACAGAAAGGTGAAAAAGGAGAGGTACAGTTGGATAAAAATGAAAGAGTTAAAGGACTGAAGCGAGCGATGGAGAACGGGGTCTTATGTTCTGAGCCGCAGCCATTTAGGAAAGAAGAATGGGGGACAGCAAGATTGCTGCCACTGAGAAGAAAAGATAATGACTGGATTAAAACAAGTCAACCAGAGGAAGAGAAAGCACCAGACGTGAAAGACTGGAGGAAGGAACTGAGACCTGTGAAAAAAGATATCTGGGAATCTGACAAGGGAAGTAAAGAATGGTCAAAGAAGGAATCATCGCCAGAACTGAAAAGTCCGCCAAAGAAGGAGGACTGGATAAAGGAGCTGAAGTCAGTGATCAAAGACGATTCCGCGCCCAAAAAGAAGGACGAGCAGACGAAGAAAAAACGAGTGGTGCTGTTCGAGGATGGCCATTCGTATGTTCCCCAGCGGGAGGAGATGCCCGAGGAGAAGAGAGAGGAGGTGAAACTGACCCCCCAAAGGAGGGTGGGGAGCCCTTTGCCTCCTGTATGCAGGAACAGCAAAACACCCCAAGACCAGGACTACGAGATCTCACTCTATGTCAAGGTAATGGACCATATGAACCAACACATACTGTAGAAATACTGTATGTCCACCCTGACTTCAAAGCTCTTCATATACACTGAGAAAAAACAAAGGGTTCCTCCATGGTTCCTTGGTCAAGGTAACCATAATGGTTTTAATTATTCTAGCACAGTAAAATTACCAAATGGAGCTCTATCTATATTCACCGAAAATATAACCATTCTCAACAGCAAAACACAGCATTGCAATAAAAAAACAAACAGTATAAAAAACAGCAACAATGAGATGATAGCTTAAAGATGACAATTCATTTTCGTCTAGTGAGTTTTGGCTGTGTTCAGGCTAACAACAGTACTGCATTGAAAAACACAACTTCCCCCATTCATTTCAATTACTGTGTTTGCTGAGCACGAGTGCAAATGCAGAAGTCTCCAGCGAAAAATGCAGAGTCATCAGGCAAAAATATTGAACCTCTGTCAACTTTTACTGCAGCGCCAATTAACACCATCCGGTAATTCGTTACATTGGCCAATCAAATTTCATCGTCTCATAGGTACCTGAAAAAAACAATGCAGTTGTCTGTATATTAAACACTGCTCTATTTTAGCTCTGACTGACAGGTATTGAAGGCCTGTCTAGCTAGCTAGCTAGATAAATATATGGATAGAAGGATAGTTCAAAACCAATGCGTGAAACAACATAAAAAGAAAAAGTATGCCCTTTTTTGAAAAAAACAAAAAACAAGTGTGCAAACACCAGAAAAAAATAAAGAATTGCCACTGACACTGTGTACATGTACTACATCATGTGTGGTCTACTAATATTAAAAAAGGCAGCTGTTGTTGCTGAGAGTTAATATCTAATAAAATAATTGGTATGGACACACATTTTTCATTTACTATATGTCTAGCACTTAACATTAACTTCCCAGGGACTGCAAATATTTGCTGTTTCACAGTTGCTGTTGAGCTTTTATCAAGTTGTCCAAAATATCTAATGGTGCCATTATGGAGACACGTTATAATCGAGTTAAATAATAATGTTTCTAGTATAACTGGTGACAGAGAAATCAAGAGACTTAAAAGGAACTCTTATTTCAGGCAGACACGATATTTTGAAATCCAACACTTCAATGTGTGTGTGAATCACAGTTACTTTAATTTTTTTCATGCTCGTGTGTGTGTGTGTGTGTGTGTGTGTGTGTGAGTGAGTGAGTGAGTGACTGAGTGACTGAGTGACTGAGTGAGAGAGAGAGAGAGAAACCCCATCTTGATCTGCTTACCTTATCCCATTAAGACAGTGATATCCTAATCCATCAGGCATGGTAGCCTACATTGCTCAATGCATGCAATTCTAAAGGTTGTGGACAAAATAATAGAAACACACTATAATTTACTATAATCATATTTAAATGTTGTTTTCCACCCTCTACATGCACATAGTTAAACTTTAATAATGTCATCTTAACTTGCACACACATACATGTAAAGAGGCCAGTTTAGCTCCCTGGTTCAGCCGCACATTCCCAACAGAGGCAAGAGTAAAATAGGGCAGCCCTTCTGAATGCCAGCAGAGAGGTTTAACGCCAAGGAAAAATGCACTAATATCCGAGAGCTGCTTCACACATCCACACAACAAGCTTGTTCTCCGCGGGAGCTCACATTCAAACAATGGCTTCCTTTGTCAGGGACTCTGTTGGCAGCACAGGCCGGGGTAGATGGAAATATTATGGAAAGGTTCAAGCGTCCTTCTGTGTCGTTGGACTCAATTGCACTCGAGGTATACAAGTTGCACTGGCTTTATTCACCCCCGCTGGGAGAGGATTTCACTGAGTAGTTCTTTTAAAATGACAGCATTGCAATACAGACTAATTATTTTCAATTTCACTTGAAACACACTAAACTTTCTTTTTGTCGCTGTCTTGTATGACACTCGGGAGCAAGTTTTAGGGCACCAGTGACTGAATAACTTCTGCTTCTGCCAGTAGCATGCAGGGTTAATCTCTACATTCTCACTCTGTAAGCTGATTAGCCTGCTGTTTGGTGCAGAGAGCTCTGGCCACAGTGTTGCTGGAAACAACACATACTCGCCTCAAATTACATACTGCACAAACTTTAATAGCTAAGAAACAATCTTAACAAGGTTTGACTGATTAAGGTTCACTGGGTTTTTGATAGGACTGATATAGGGCATCAATTAAAATCAGATTTGTTTGACTCGATGCTGATCTGTTGACCCAAGGTGCCCCGTCTACTTACACTCCTGGACCCCCGTTCCTGTGGACAACCTTAATTTACTTTTTCATAGATCCCATCTTGTTCTTTCTCATTTTTTGCTTTGTATGCTCTCTCTCCAGAACGCTGGAGGACATGTTGGCCTCTTACAAGTTACTTTGGTATGAATTTACAAGTGGCGGCCACACTGAACGAACTCAGCATAGAAATAAAAGAGAGAAAACAAGGGACATATCAGCTGCTGTGGGTGCGAAAAAGATCTTTCCGCCCCTGCTGCTACACACACTCGCACTGGAAAACATTGTGTGCGTGCGTGAGTGTGTGTGTGTGTGTGTGTGTTTGGAGCAGAGATTCCACTGCCACCCACTAACTCTTCTGAAAAATGAAGGGACTCTTACACTGTGCTGTGCCTCCCAACTTCATGCAAACACTGACCTCATGTCAGATTATAATGTTTATGTCAGTTAGGGACCCAGTCACGGCAGAAAGTGGCACAGCAGAAGTCATGCGTGGTTGGCGGCACTAGGTGACATATGGACTCGCAGGGCTAGCTGATGTAACAGCTAATACACAGCAGGGAACACACTAGTACTATTTATATGTACTGTTCATATGTTCTCTGTACTATAACATTTAACTCAATTTAATTCAGTTTTATTTATATATTGCCATATTATAAAGTTATCTCAGGGCACTCTGCATGGAGCAGGTTGAGACCAACTTCCACACATACAAAAACCCAACATTCCCACCATGAGCAGCACTAGGCCACAATGGCAAAGAAAAACTTAATTTGAACAGGTAGAAACCTCGAGCAGAACCAGGCTCTAGGTGGGCGGTCATCTGCCTCGACCAGTTGGGTTGAAAAAGGGGGGGTGGGGGCAAGAGATGGAGCAGGAGGAAGGAAAACATACAGTAGTACAGTAGTAACAATAATAGCAACATTGGCGGTTGAGCAGGAACACGGGGGCAGCAGGTGCAACCACAGATCCAGACTCTACAGCGCCGGAGGCAGTAATACCTGCAGAAAGCTTTAGAAGGAGAGAGAGAGAGAGAGAGAGAGAGGGGGACGACTTTACTTTACTGACCCCCAGGCATTGTGTGGATTTGGCAACACAGCTCATAAGCTACACTAGCTTCCTCCATTTTGCACTCTCAGGCTCCCCATTACCTCAAAGGTCAACTCTGTCAAGACGGCATGCTACATGCTGCAAGTACAATTTCAATCTAAAATCAAGAAATAGATCTTGTGTGTCACCATGTATACATTCAGTACATGTTGCCACATATCAGCTCCTGGCAACGTCAGCACTGAAAGGGTATGCCACAGATTTATAACAGTCTTCATCAGAACTGTAACCACTACAGAAGTAACCACAACACTAACCATAACCTCAACCAAAAATGTCTTCAGCTTCTTGTCCCCATATGGCTTTTTAATACCACACACGCACACACACACACACACACACACACAAACAACTCATTTTCACTTTACACTGTGTTTAATATTTGTTCTGACAAAGAGGGATTGTGTGTGAAAGAAACACTGACATGCCAGAGAAAGCAGGAAAAAAAAACAAACAAGCAGCCCGAGGAGCAGGCAGATGGACATCGAGTCAGACGGACACACAGTCAGACATTGTCCCGGGTGGTTGGTTATCATGGCTGTGTCGGAAGATAACAGGACTGTTGTCGTGGATTAACTAAACGTGGATTGTATTATATTTGTCCTGAGCTAAAAATGCCATTTTTGAGTTTGGTTTTTGTTACGGTAAGAAGTTGTCTTTTTAGAATATTTAGAGGAGTGTGAGCTTTCACTCCATCTTTCCACCCATTTGGGATACTGAACTAGATTGTTCATCATGTCCTGGTATGAAACCACAGTTAACAAATTTGGCTTCCCTACCATTGAGCTGTTTGTAAAGGTAAGCAATGTTATAAACCTCTGCAAATCCTACAAATCCCTGCAAATCTACAGTAATTTTGAACAGTTATTTTTAATGTCATTCAATTACTCTTACAGTATCCATGCATGGCACCTATAGTATGGCTGGGGTATGGTTAAGGGTAGGCAAACTTACTCATATGGTTAAGGTTAAGAGAAGGTTGTGCGTATATTAAAGCTGCATAAATCATTAACTTAGCCAATTGCCCACTTCTGTCCACCTGATGAATATAAGAGTGATCAATATTTACTGTCGCTTTAGCTCTGGTTTGGACTCGATCTAAATATCTGACTCTTTAGCCCCTAAAAGCTCCGCTTTTTAGTTTTTGTTGCTGTTTGTTGCTGAGTATGTCGTGTACAGTTGGAACATGTTCGCTATAAACAGCTGCCTGCTGCTGATAGAGGTAAGGAGGGAATGGGAAGTGCATGGGAAAGTGAACTGAAGGACCTCAAGATGCTACACCGGCCCAGGACTTTGCTTTTACATTTGCTAGTTTTGGGAGTGCAGATGAAATCCCATGAATACATTAGCATTATTTCTGTGAATTATTTTGTGCGTTTGTCCTTAATCTGCAGCTCATTTTAGCCACCGACACTCACTTAGGCTTAATATTTGGTGCAATGCATTCTCTCATTTCTGCACTGTGTGTGTGTGTGTGTGTGTGTGTGTGCGTGGATGCATGCGTGTGTGTGTGTAGGCGGGAAGTGATGGCGAGAGCATTGGTAATTGTCCATTCTCTCAGAGACTCTTCATGATCCTGTGGCTTAAAGGAGTAATCTTCAATGTCACCACTGTCGACCTCAAACGGTAAATATACGTCCTTAGGGACGTGCAGAAGTTTCATCTAAGAGCTTTTATTCTCTGCGCATGCAAAGGAACAGTTTGTTTTGTGTTGTCAGGAAGCCGTCTGACCTGCAGGACCTTGCCCCGGGAACCAACCCTCCTTTTGTGACCTTTAACGGCGAGGTCAAGGTCGATGTCAACAAGATAGAGGAGTTCCTAGAGGAGAAACTGACCCCACCACGGTACAGAAACATGCACACACAGACCCACATGAATATACATATATATAGTATATCTGCACTGCAGCCCGATGGCGCTTTCGGAAGTGAGCGCGGTGACTCCTCTGCCTTCACTTGGTTCTCTAAGATGATAACTTGTACCTTCGCACAAGCATGATTCCAGCTGCGGTTAATCAATTACAGTTTTACAACGACCCTATTTGACATTGTATCAACTGTAGCCTAGATGAGCATCGTTTGTAAATAGAAAAGTATATTCCAGGGTATTCAGTTGACTTCTCTTATGTGTTTTTAACATCAGCTACCCCAGACTGGCTCCCAAACACCCTGAATCCAACACAGCTGGCATCGATGTGTTTGCCAAGTTCTCAGCTTACATCAAAAACCCGAGGAAAGACACCAACGAAGGTAAAAGAGAATCATCAAATCATATAAATCAGGAAAAGTATTGTCCTTAAAGCTTCAGTAATCAGTGTTTTTATATTCACAATGGATAAAATGGCAGTGCGTCGCGTGAAAGGTGTTGTTCGTTGTGACCAACCCGTAGAAATGTATTACCGACTCTGTGGTCTCTGTGGTTTTCAAATCTCATCAACCTCATTTCCAGCAACAGGCAACGGTTCTCAGTGAACAAGACTCAGAGTTTACAGTCATGCAAGCGGCTTGTCCGCAGCTCCCCGGCAGGGTTGAAGCAGTGAACACCCAATATCATCCAACCTCATAAAATCCAACGTGCTGTTCTTTTTTTCTGCCACCAGGTGTCGCAATGGGGCACCCTCATTGCTATCTGTATGTAGCAAGGAGTCCCAAAGCATTGTCAGTGCTTGTGCCTTACTGTATTTCATGCGGATTAAACCATTTTAAAACAGAAACTGATTAAGATCAGGTTTAAAGCCGGAGTTAAAATCACTAAAATAACCCAGATCTCAGTAGCGAGACATAGAGGCTGCTATCTTGCCGTAAAAGATACTGAATATTGGACTAACATTCATCAGGTGAAGGCAAACACGACTCCAAATGAAGCTAATTCTGCTAGTTATAATTTATAAGGTTTTACTTTATAAGGTGATAATGTGTTAGAGTTGAGTCTTCAGCTCATTTAACTGCCCCCAAGTAGCCAAAAAAATGCAGTGGACCTAGGATGATTGATTTCTACCTTAAGGGTCATGTGACGTTCATACTTGTCCCGCTTGTCATCGTATCATCTGATAAGGCACACAAACCGCTCTTCCTCTCTGTACCTCTATGCGCAGCCTTAGAGAAAGCCCTACTGAAGTCTCTCCAGCGTCTTGATGACTTCCTGAGGACTCTCCTGCCTGAGGAGATTGATGCAGATGCCCCAGGAGACCTGCCGGAGTCCACCAGGAGCTTCCTAGACGGGTCTGAGCTGACCCTGGCCGACTGCAATCTGCTGCCTAAACTACACATCCTTAAGGTCCATTCAGCATCTTTTACATACTTTGGAAAAAATAATGGTCTAGGGTATCATTAGCGCCAATTCCAAGAGATTATCGACATGGCTTTTGAGAATACTTGGAATGTTAGAACCCTAACATGACAACCAATACCGATTGCTCCTGTCAGCTCACTCCTGCTCACATGTTTCTGTTTGCAGGTCGTAGCCAAGAAATACCGTGGCTTTGAGATTCCAGTGGAGATGACGGGGGTGTGGAGGTATTTAAACGGCGCCTATCAGAGGGAGGAGTTCACCAGCACCTGCCCCGCTGAGAGGGAGATCGAATTTGCCTATCTGGATGTCGCAAAACGAATCAAATAAGAGGAAGAGCGGGGAATGATGGAAAGAATTGGGGGTAAATACATGGGATTAAAGAGAGAGGAGGGAAATACTGGGGAAATAACTGGTGTATTGGAATAAAATCCAACTGGTGGGTGTTTTGGTGAATCCCGATGAATAGGGGAGGAGGCGAAATGAAGAATAAGAACTCCAGGATATAGTCTAGGCCCGTCCAAACTAAGACATCGCTTAACTCCTTTATAAGTTTCATGTCTATGCATCAGTTTAAAAGTTGAACCCTGATTACCTATTTGTGTGTGTGTGTGCAAATGTACTGTATGTGTCTACATATGTGTGTGTGTGTGCTCTCACAGGTTGGGTTGCACAGTCATCTACTCTATCTTTATATAATCATTTTACAAATAATGACAACCAGTAATTAGATTCTTGCAGAATTACTTCCAGATTTTTTTTTTTTTTCACTTTTCAGACAATGGCGGGGCCACGTTCACTGCAAAGACTAAATAAATAGCATAATGTACAAGCAGTATTAGAAACCATTTAGTCATTTAGCTAATATTTTCTAGGCTAACAATTAGGGCTAAAATGTAATCATAAAAATGTTAATCTGCTAAATAAGCTCATTTTAAATCATTTACTATCAATTACATCCCTTCAATATATGCATTAAAGGAACAGTTTAATAGACATTTTATTTGTCAAATCACCAAACTCCATGTAAAACCACTAACTGTCTTCTCATTTCTGTTTTTGGCGAGAAGATGGAAATCAGTTAGTTTTAGCGGTGCTGGTCAGTGTTTTTTGACTGATTGTGTACTCTCTGTACCGTTGCAATGACACTATTTACTCATATTTTGATTTTCTGTGGCATACTTATTTTCTAGCTAATGCTACTCAATGGCTTTGTGGAGGCAGGCCCTGGCGCCGGTTGGTTTAACTGGTGATGGTGACTTTTTGATTGACACATTATGTAGCTCAGAGGACTCCAAGACCACCATTATGATACTTATCCAAAGTCCTTGCACCTCTCTTGTGTTTTTAGTTGTAGTAGAAGCGTTGTCCCTTTCAGAATCCAACATTATCATGACAACATAGGAGATAAAGTTGTATTGAGATTCACCTTGATCAGTTAGAAACAGTGCCTCCTGCCATGGGAATTTAAGTTTTAATAACAAAATAATTTTGGTGATGACATTTTTTCTTTCTTTTATCGTTTTATTTGAATAAATTTGGTATTTTATCACAGGTATTGTTTGATTAAATGTTTCTGTCTTAACTAGAGGACACAAATGTTCTGTTTTATGCTAATTCCCTTGGATGCAGCTTCTATTTCATTAAAGTAATTTGTTTGATTGTTAGACTGAGGTAGTTTAGTGTGGTTTTTCACCAAACCACCACTTTGAGAGATGTTTTCCAGCCATTCAGTGTTTGGCAGAGATGTGTGAGTGTGTTTTGGCCTTATATCCTCTCTGGGGAGAATCTTTATTAAACTGATTTTATCACTATGTGGATTGTTTTTAATGTTTCGGTTGACTCTGTGTTTCTGTCATTGTCATTTCAGGAAAATTCTGGTGTCAGTGTGTAAATGCTGAATTAAGCGATTCGTCTATTTAATAAGAAAAGATGGTGCACAACGTGAATTGCATTAAAAAGCCAGTAATTTGCACTTATTGCCAGCATGTGGAGTAGTTTTTATATTGCTGTGTGAAGTAGAGGTGTTCAGGACATCTACAAACAAGTCTTTAGCACAGATCCATCAAGCTAAACTGACTGCACTGAACCATCAGTATAACTTCCTGAATCACTGAAAAAAGCACTGTTTTCAGCTCAGCTGTCATATGCAGCATGCTACATCCTGCTAAAACCAAACAAACACCAGACAGTCACTTCTTATAAATCTTTCAAATAAAATGGACCAAACGATTCACAAATCCACCAAAGTCATGCGGAGAGTGACACGAAGTTCAAATCTCAAAGATTACTGGACCAAGACCTAAGGGCGAGCTGGCTTCTAAGGTTTTGGACTCAAAGGCTGGGATTCATCACCAGAATAACCGTAGCCCTTTACAGTGTCAAATCATTACCCATTCGCAAATTCACATTGATTCATATATTGTAAATCAATTCATACAATTTGCATTTAGATTATGAATTAAAGAGCTCAAAAGAAAAAAAATTTAAATGAAGTCCAACCCACAGAGCATAAACAGAACATCTAATTGGTAAGCTATTGAGCTCTGAGCCGCAAGACCCAGTATATTTCACACATACACACACGTAAACACTCAAACATGTGCAGACACTCACACTCATCACTGGGGCGACAGTGACTTCTGTAGAAATCCTCTGAATGTAATGACCCAGAGTTTGCACACCCAGACAGCAAACACACTCACAGCTCAATTACCATAGAAACATCCAGATGAGGAATGCCCTTCTGTTCATATTGTGGTGCTGTGAACTAATAACACTGGGTGAAGTCACAATTGTAGAGTTCTAGTACAAAACACAATCTATCAATAGCTTGGGAGATTAAATTAATTATGTGAAGTTCATCTGGGGTCAGATCTTTCATTTAGAGTCCTGGTTATATATTTCAATATTTGAATAGAGCAACAGATTAAAATTTTTCGTAAGTGAAAACACAAACTCAAACGTTTTGTTAAATTATGTACAGATATTGATCTACCATGAGTTCAATTATGTGAAAATAACATAAATTAAACAATTTGCAATCCTTGAAAATTTACAAAAAGGTTAAAGTTACTCATAATAACAATAACCCTGAAACCTTGTCATCCTATGGTGGCCCGGATGTGCAAAACACAATGTTTCACAAAATGAACAGAACAGAACCCAAATTTCAGGAAGACACATTACAAAACAAAATAAGAACTCATCAAATACACCGAAATTGTACAAGGTGGCCAAACTAAAACACACAACAGTTTTATAAAATAAATGACAGGTGCGTAAGAGAATAAGTGATGAGTATAAATATCACAAATAAGGTCGTGGTACCAAAACATATCTATTCTATTCATATCTGTGTGTGTTTTGTAAAATTTGGATGAAACAAAGAGTCAAACTTAAACCTTTTGGAGTCAGAAACAAAAAAACACAACCAACATTTCACAAACATATTAACAAAACGCTAAATCTTGTTGTGTTTTGCACTTCAGAGCCCCCCGCTCCCTCAACTAAAAGTCATTTAAATTTGAAGAAATAATTCTCATTTCATCAACTTCTACGCAACCATGCTGAACAGATCTCTTTGTTCTTCAGGTGCAATAAAAAGTTAAAAAGAGATAGTAGGACTTCCTGGTTCAATGTGATTTATTAAATGTAAAAAGTAAAGCTAACAGGAAGCTAAATTAAAGTGGTATAATTCTCACAGGACATGATTTAGCAGGTGTCCTCAGAGTTTAAGTCTATGTAATAACCAACTAAAGCGATTGTAAGTGTATCAAAATAAAATATATATTTTTATAGTTTTTTTTTGCCATGCTAAAATCAACTTTATTTTAAAGTTGGCACACACATACAAGACGCGTGTCTGTCATATAAGGGAAAGAAAGGGTTAAAGTTTTTTTTGTTCATGCACCCGGCCACTGGCACACATCGTCCTCTTCGATTGGTCAGTCTTGTTAATTAATGAGTGAATGAAAAGGTCCGAGTCGAGGCTGGCGCCTGTGCGGGGGGAGGCGTGGGGGCTTCCCGGTGTCATGGCGACGGTCTCCTAGCACTCAGAGGCCAGAGAAGAGCCAGAGGAGAGGAAGCAAGACGGGATGGAGGGATAGGTGGAGAGAGAGATGGGTGGATGAAGCCAATGTTCAAGCAATTTGAGGTTCTAAGGACATATCTGGAGGCTATGAAGCCAGTTAGCTTAGCTTAGCATACAGACTGTAAACTGGGGGAAACTGCTTGCCTTGCTGTGTCCAAAAGTAATAAAATCCAAAACCACAACTTGTTACACTTCAGTGACAGCTGCTGGTTAGCTTAATTTAAAAAATGGAAAAAGGAGACAGTGAACTTTATAGTTGTTAGTCTGCAGATTTTCTTACCTTACAGAGCCAGACTAGCTAAGTAACACATTTTATATCTTGTTACAGGGGGCATGTACCTTCTTGGCATTCAGCTGAACAGAAGGAAGACTGGATTTTGTGCCTCATCACATTTGTAAAGGATCTCTTTACATCCAGTATGCAACACAAATCTGGATCTATCCTTTTAAGTTTGCACATTTGCAGTAAAAAAGCGTTTCAAACAAACATCACGTGACAGCATGTAAATCAGAAATGTTTCACAAACTTTGAAACACTGTTTGTAAGGGGGTTGGATTTGATGGATGGAGAGATGGATGGGAGAAGATGACAGGAAGAAAAGGTGGGGAAGTATGGAGAGGGGGGAACAATGGTGGAAAGGTCAACAGTGGCTGAGAGAGAATCAGTTCTGGGAGCAGTACTTCCAGAAACACACTGTTGGAGACAGAGAGAAGAAAAACATTTGATTACAAAACAGCTGCAGTTCTTACATAAAAGTCAAGAGTACACGTAATAAACAGCTTTCATTTCTAACAATAAAATAATTCACATTTTCTGACTGTCGCTTGACAAGGTTGCGTCTCACTTTCCAATAAGATTAAAGGATAATTCTGGTTTAATTTAACTTGGAGCTTACAGTATTATAGTCATTTCGGACATTCTGCTGCAGATAATGGATTGTTGATTCAACTGTAACTTCCTTATTAGACAGTCTACACTTTCTGTTCAAGATTCACGATTCAAGAGTTTTATTGTCATATGTACAGTAAACAACAGTTACACTATACAGTGAAATTCTTACTTAGCAGATCTACTTATACACACATATATACATATACACAGATATGTACATAGATGTCTTAAATAAAGAATAAGCAATATAGCTATTCCCGTAAAAAAAAACAATGTGTGTGTGTGTATGTAAGGTCTTCTCTTTGTAGTCAACCACCATGTAAATCGTGGTGTTATTTCTATGCAATATTTCCCATAATGCAGGCGACTGTATGGAAACCTTTCAAAGAAGGGGTGAAAACATTTTTTAAAATGGGGCTCCACTACTGTGCACAGGCTTATGTTACAGTAAGGCCAACCAGAGAGGCACTAGGACCCACATGGGATGAGCAAAGGGGCATGGGTAAGTCACTGGGACATTATGGGGGCACTTGGACCAATGATGGACCCCTAGGGACAAAGTTGTTTTAAGGGCATATCATGGCAAATCCTGTTTGAAAAAAGATTTTTGAAATGAATTAATGTAAATTAATTCGATTCTGCTGTAATTCCGTGTAAAGATGCTAAGGCAAAGTTTCGGCCCCCGACTTTCACCTCGTTTGTTGGTCTTCTTTGTCTGAGGTGGGAGGGACTTCTTGAAGTTTCGACCAGTCAGACTGGGGACGATGACATCTGGGCTCGCTCCGGACGCAGTGCTGTTCACTGCTGCAGGGGCTACGGTGGTGGGCTTCACCCCTCCCTCAGCAGCAGGAGACTTCAACCACAGCAGCCCAAGAAAAACATGAAGGGGAGGGGGGTGATCACTGAAACCTTCATCCTTGTAAACTACAGTATTGCAACAACACAAAACATTAGTTGATGACATTCATTCTGTGGTCCTTGGGCTCTTTTGCTTTTTAGTCATACTTTTGTATGATTTCTCTTTTTCTAGTGCCATTCTTTGTCCCTGAGTGTCGACTGAAAGGTAGTCAGCTCCACCAAGGCTTTTTCAAAACTGCTCGTGCTTCCGCCATATAATGCTGAAGCTTGGACACCCCCCTTTATATACAGTATGTTCAAGATTTACTTTCAAAGTTGACATGTTTCAATCTACCAGATTTGTTTACACCAATCAATAAATGAAATGAAACTACGATTCATCAGTTTTATCAAGACTATAAACCAACAGAAAACATTAGTTTATGCTTAGCAGAGCTGGTTTTCAAACACCACTTCTGACATATTTGGTCAAAAAAACAAAAAAGAAACGATCAATGGTAGAAAAAGTGCAAATAATGCAGCAGGATCTTACCACTTTATTCTTTCTTCCTGAATTTTTTCCATTTGCTGAAATGAAAAAGAAAACAAGCTTGTTAGTATAGGCATTGCACAACATATTGCCAGAGAATTTCGCTTCACGCCCGACGAATTTGAATTTGCTGGAGCTCTTTCGCAATGTGTCGTAAAATTTGAGATTACTGCTAATTCTTTTGCTCAAGCTGAAATATTCAAAGCTCAAGTGGGGACATTCTCACCTCGAGGCTTGCCTCCCGGATTCATTTTGAATCAACTTTTCACATCACTTTCCCCTGGACTTTAAGCCCACAGTCTTCTGTTGAACAAAATCTGTCGCGGCTTCAGTTGGGAAACCTAACATGTTCACAGTATCATTACCTCGTGGCACGATGGTGATGCGTGAACTCAGCGTGCTCCTGTGCAGCTCCTCCAGGGCTGAGATCATCTTCAGCATCCGGGCTTGTTTGTCTGGACCGGCTGGCTCAGGGCGGGCCCCTGCCCTGATGCCTGCAGTGATAGTCCTTGTAGTGGTTTTGTCACCAAGTCTTATTGTCCCGTCCACTCCAGCTGCTTTTATGTTCAGGAGCCAATGTTTCAGGTACTGGCTTGGATTTGGTACCGAAGACCTCTCTGGTACAGCTGATGCACGAATGAGACTGGGAAGAGGATGTTTTAAAAAGCCTGGGGAAAAACAATTACAACACTAAATGTTTTTTCTTTTTTTTATTATAAGTAATTTAAAGGGAAACTCCTGTGTTTTACAACCTGGGTCCTATTTTTATTTTTTTTTACAAATGCTGGGGTTGAAATGACTAAAACGTACCATTAGTTTTGGAATTGGTCCAGTAGATTGCCTCCACCAGGGCTGCCATCGCTGCAACTTAACCCTTGCAGGCAATTGCGCCCGTGAAAAGCACGTCCACTAAGATCCTTTTTGTTCAACCAGAAACAAAGTTGCAATCGCTCGCAAGGATTAGGTTGCAGCCATTGCAGCCCGTCCACTGAAGCTGGCGTAGGCGATCTTTTGGACCGATTCCAAAACTAATGGTAAGTATTAGTCGCTTTTAAAAACAATGTAATATGGCCCAGGTTTAAAAATACCGACGTTTCCCTTTAAGTCAACCTAGCAGGGGGCAGTGGTCCTGGAAATGCCACTGTAAGCTACGATGGATGTGCCCTCAGCCCTGATAGAAGACTGAATGATATCCTTCTGCAGACCCTTATAGTTTGGATACTTTTTGTCCATTATAAAGACATCACACCAAAAGACTCAAACCTTAACTGAGAAGAGTGCACTGTATTTGCATGATGGTGGGTTGTTTTAGTCTATCTGTCCACACCCCTTTGACTAAGTCAGATTACAGTAGGTTTTGGATGAAAAAGCTGCTGATGTCTCTGCATACACATGACCCTCAAATAGCCCTATGAACACACACACACACACACACACACAGCGCGCTATTTTGGTGGGATTCCACTGCTATGCCGGTTGCTAAGAGTTGCAATGGGACCTTCAGCTGTGACATAAGACGTGTATGAGTTGTGTTTATGTGTGTGCATAATGACGGCTGAGATTTTGCAAAACAATGCAGCTCGGTGTGTTTGTGTGTAGACAAATGACACTTACACACACAAGTGAACTTTCTGTAGTATTTTGTAAGGAATGACACAAATGTCAGCAGGTCACACTGAACCCAAACCTCCTGGGAATTACAACATTCCTGTTGCTCTTTTTAAAAGTTTCATTTAGAACTTCTTACAGGTCTGATGCCAGTTCAAGCCAAATCTGTTCAACCTCTATTCCACAATAGAACATAACTTATATGTGTCTATATCGGTTGACCAAAAGATAAATGATACGTATGCCACAGATACGTACCAGCCTATTAGGTACATTTACTGTCTGTGTGTTAGGAAATATGTTGCCGATTACATAATATTACATACAATTATACAGAGGCTCTTGGACCATTGCTCTGTGATTGGGGTATATTTAGGTTGAATATAGGGTGATACATGATTTCCTAAAGCTTAAATGAAGATTTTGCAAACCAGCTGACTGCCCGCTGGCAAATCCTGCAGAAATCAGCTTAAGATATTTGCTGG
>JAVQJL010010574.1:0-22478 GCA_036024295.1 Nannoperca obscura | reverse complement strand
GGGAACGTTGGGTCTTTGTGTGTGTGGAAGTTGGTCTCGACCGGCTCCATGTGATTGAGTGCCCTGAGATAACTTTGTTATGATATGGCGCTATATAAATAAAATTGAATTGAATTGCTACTCTACACACACACACACAGTAATATTTCTGGACACAGTCTCTATTCATTTTAAAAGTCAATCATTCACTAGCAGTTATGATTCTATCCTTGGACCACAGTGGATTAGGTTCATTATTAAAATAATAAAATAAAGCTAACATTTGTATCAATAGAAACCTCATCGACTCAGTATCTCAGTTTGTGCGCCTTTGGTTGCTTTCTTGCGGGTGACAGTGGAGCAGCGGGTGAGGATCTCCTGTGCCCGCGGTCTGGGGGGCACCTTGGGCGTTGTGGTGGTCTTGTAGATGTTGGGATCGGAGACGCTGGGGATCATTTTCCCCTCCAGGCCGCTCGTTGGGCTCAGGCTGTTTGTCGCCGCGGGGGTAGGCGTGCGGCTGAGACGCAGCCGGTCGTCGTTGGCGCTGTAGCTCAGGCTGAAGTCGCTGCTGTCGCTCGAGAGGCTCCCCCTGCTGCCCGCCGCCAGCCCCCCCAGCTCCTCGTCTCCGTCCGCCTCCACCGTGATTGTGGGCGGCGGCGGAGGAGGGGCGCGCTTCGCCGCCGCTGGTGGGCTGCCAGCGGGGGCCGCGGCGACCGGCGCAGGAGGTTGTTCGGACGGGAAGCTGAAAGAGTGCGATCTCGGCCTGCTGGCTGGCTGGTGCTGGCGGGGTGAGGAGGGCAGGACGGGTGGGAGTTGCTGCAAGTTGTCCTGTGAGCGGCTGATGTGCTGGGACTGCTGCTGCAGGCTCGGGGTGGGGACGAGGAGCGCAGAGGAGGCGCGCCGAACGTCATGGAGGGCTTGCATGCGGATATGAGGGTAGTTGTAGGGCTGCAGGTACATGGAGGGGATGTAACCTGCTTTACCATTGTATCTGTTAAAAAAATCAAAACAAAGACAAGAATTTAGGGTTTAAAATCTGGATTGGTTAAAAGCTGTATACAATCTCCTTATGTAAGATTATGTCCCTGGGTTCTTTCACTGATAAAACGTTGCCTTTTGACAAACTGCAAATAAGGCAACGTGTTTTATACAGATTATGTGAAAGAAACCAAATTAAAGGCTTTCAGACTAGTCCAGGAGTGCATCAAGATACAGACTCTTGTTTACAGGCTGCAGTGTTTCAGAAACTTACTTCCAGAAGCCCATCATGCTGCCTTTCTGTTCTATATCCTTATCCGTCTTATTCACCCAATCACAGAGGTCTCAGCCTGCCACCACCCTCCATTAAGATTGTTTTTTCCCAAGTTGGCATATATTTGTTTTACGTGAGTCTTGCTTATCTGTGGGGAAAACTCTCAATAATGAAGGGGGTGTGATGTTCAAAAGTTCACTTGGTTACCTGATGAGCCACCAGCCGTTTTGCGACTGCTGCAGGACCTCCACCACTGCCCCGATGCAAACGGTTATCTCGTCCTGCTTGGTGGCCTTGTAGCTCTTCACTGCAGTGTACATCATTCCTGAGTGAAAGAAATGACTTTAATACATCACGTCAACGCTTCTTGACTGACTTTAACCCCCCCCCCAAAGAAAAAACCCACAACAACAACTGTGTGCACTGTGAATGCAAATAAGACAAACCGCATCTGTGCACCTACCTCTTTCAGGGGGCCCGTCTAGTTCATCTTCATCTCCGTCGTCGTCATCGTCCAGCTTCTCCAGGTAGGGGGCGGGGAACCAGGCCATCCGCTTGTCTTCATTCTCCACCAGCCACCACCCTGAAACAACACAGCCACGCGTTCAGCTCGGGGTTCCCGTGGTCTCGCTACACTTCAACGAGTAACAGGACGCCCGCTCACCTCCTTTGTCTTTGATGAGCACGTCGAGTTTTTCGTCCATCTTCACTTTGAAAGGTTTGTTCTTGGTGTCTTTGGTCTCGTACGGGGCCACGCATCTGTACGTCTCCGTGACGAACGGCTGGGTCACGTGACCGCTGACATGTCCCGCGTTGGCCCCGACCTCGTCTTCTGACGGCATGATGATGATGCTGAAGGGGAGAGCCGAGGGTTCATTTTGGAGGCCAGTTCGCTCCAGACAAACACAGAGCAGAGTCCCCCATGCACAAAAACTCGTTTTTCCACTTTTCATAGTCCAGGATGTGTATTAAACGCTCCTGGTGCCGATATATGGAAGGCCGAATGGACCAAAACGTCTATTTTGACGGTCGTCTTAACACGTTTATTTTTTACGTCTCAACACGTTCATTTTTAAAGTCTTAACACGTACAAAATGAACGCGTTAAGACGTAAAAAATTAACGTGTTGAGACGAATGTCAAAGTAGAAGTTTTGGACCTTTCGGCTTTCCATACAGATACTACTTCAGCACTTAACATGATCCAGGTCCATGTGCTTACTGAGATACTCAGATAGTCAACTTTTCAAATTCTTTTAATTTCCTCGACCTGGTTTATCCTAATAAATACATCAACACTGCACATAGACCTTTGGTTTTAAGTGAAATGTTAATTAAAATAAGGGTTTTGTCAAGATGGGGCACTCTTTTTTTAAGTCTAATATTCCCAAAGGGACATTTTATGAAGGCTTAAAACCCTGCAGATAATGGCACCACATATATAAAGAAAGTTGGGTTTTATTAAAGAGGGTCAATTACTTTCACATTTTAATGCATGTTTTTTTTTTAATACAATCGGATTTAAAGGATAATTCAGGGTATTTTCTTCATAGGTTTTGTTTTCACAGTTTTTGTCTAAACATTTATGTCGTCAACATTTTGTCCAGGTCCCCAAAAGCCCTAAACAAAATAATGGTATTTTAATTTCTATAGCTAAATATGTTCAGCCTACCTGTTCTTAGCAAAGTTTGGCTCCATGTCCTGGTCTTTGGGGTGGAAGAACTGGATGAGGTCTGCAGACTGACAGACCCGCGGGTCGCAGCTCAGAAGTTCATTGCAATATTTCTGCAGGAACTTGAGGTGCAGCAGTGAATTGGTGGGGTCCTTCCTGCGGCTGCCCCGCGTCACATTTCGGTCTAAAAACAGAAGAAGCAAACAGGACGCGGAGAAGTCAGAACCCCGACAGCCCGCAGCTGCACAATGTGACTCAGACAATCTGCAAGTTCTGCACACTTACATCGAAACGCGGGGATGATTCTGTCGGATTTTTTCAGTTTACTTGCAGGTGGGAACGCTTTCTTCAATTGTCTCTGCAATTAAAAAAAAAAAAAGAACGGGCCACAGGTTATTTAAAAAAAAACACATCAACCACATGAGCACGCGCAAGACATAAAAGAGCTACAGGGTTAATACTTACGTGCATTTTCTTGAAATCCACAAAGGTTCTATAAATGACAATATCATTCTGGTCCGACCAAAGCACGGAGGTCATGTACATCTGGAAGAGGAAAATCCAGATTTTAACACACAGTAAAAAAGAGATTTTCAATTATGCATTGAAATGCATTTTTCTTTAAATCAGAAAAGAAGGGGAATTCACTCCGTGCTCACTTTGCTCTTCTCCTTGTGCATCACTCCAATCAGACGGACACTGATGGGATACCGCTGGTCCTCCATGGTGGAACGACAGAGACACAAGGTGCGTTGAATAGTCCAGCTGTGCGCTGCAATGCGGAGCCTTGTCCTGGTCTGTGACTGAAGAGAAGACGCTCGGATGGTTCAATTTATAGTCCCCGCACCTGCGCAGGTGTGGTTGCGTGAGTCACGCAGATAGCCAAGAGGTGGGAAATATCGCTTTGCAGGAGACTCCGGCATTGCTCAAAAAAAGCGCATGCGTGGTTTTGTAACATAAGTCCTGACGTTGATGCCAAAAACAGCTTAATTTAGCTCTTGTATAAGGCATTTATTCTGCGCCAAAGGAAATAAACAGTGGCCGTGTTTCCAGTGTTTACACACACACACACACACACACACACACACACACACAATTCGAGTCTTTCCTGTTGTGGTGGTTGGTTTGGGTGGCAGGTGGTTGGGGGTATAAGCTGATGTTGAACAGGTGTATTTAGAGAAAAAGAAAAGCTGCAGGTGCTGGTGGCTGATGTGTGAAACAGGTGGGGTCACCTCTTTTAATGGGTCACCATCCTTTTCCCTTAGGATGTGTCCCGTCAGTCCATCCCCCAAACAATGCAGGAGGAGACACATTTCAATTCATTAGCTCCCATCCATTTCATTCAGGCCCCTCACATCAGAAAATGATAGCTTTTAGGTTTCTTCGACAAGCTAGATAAAGATGAAGTTGTGCTTTGTTGAAAATACTTTAAAAAACGCATGTTATGTTCATTTTGAGCCATGGTGGAAAGTGCTTTACATAAAACTTAAATAAAACAATAACAATATTTTACAGACCATGAGAAGAAATCCAGAAAACAGAGGGAAAGCAATAGCCTCTATCTTTTTATTATGTGCCCGGAATTAGATTTTGAATGTCACACCATTACAGATGAATGAGGACAGTCTTCCCTTTTTAAGATTGAATAAATATTATAGTTTGAAGAAACTGAAGCAGCATACTCTGTGTATATTCTTATACACAAGAATTGCATTTCTAATGAGGTTAATCCCGAACTGCACTTATCCCCATCATTCTCACCAGCTGAGTTTGTTTTCTCTCTCTCTCTCTCTCTCTCTCTCGCTCTCTCATACACACACACACACAATGTCAGCATGCCCTCTTGTCCATTGTTTGTATGTGCTGTATCTTTTCTGTATCTCCTTTTTTTTGTGAAGGTACTTTCATTTATATTCTGTAATATACAGAATTCTCTGTATACATTGTCTACTGTGATGATGATAAATTGGCAAAAGTTCATTCATACTATATTTACATCTGTGAAAGCGTTTCCATTGACATTTGAATATTTTAATGCTAAAATTCTCCAATACCCGGATTAGTATTTTTGAGTTTTTTAAATATTTCATTGAAAATCAAAATACAATATAATAAGATACAGTTCTTAAGAATTATAGTCAGCATTAATAAAACCAGAGGAGGAAGTTGTTTCTCACATTTCTTTCCTTTTGCGGATCATGAGAACAAATGTTTCCTTGTCTTTCCATTCAGGCTTCGTTAGCTGCACGTACGCCAAACATCCTCACGTTTGACTCAAGTTTTTGAATGTTCTCAGAATAGAGGCTTTTATGGGTTAATCATCAGTTTGCAGCTAAGGAACTCACAAAAGAAAATATTTGTTGTTACTGTTGCACAATGTGGCTTTTCAAAACTTCAGATAAGGAACTATCTGAAGTTTTGAAAAAGCCACATTGTTAAAGCAAAGTTACCTGTGGTCTCCAAGCACATGAATAAAAAACAAACCTTCTTTTAGGGTTCCTTTTGAAAAAAATTTGGAACAACCCAGCACATAAAAACTACGGTTCTGTGACCTGATAATAAAGGATGCATCTATAATAATAATAATAATAATAAAGGAATGGCAGTTTATAATTAGACCTATAGAGGTTTAAACAGCTTTGAGCTTGGTTTAGACCCTTGTGTTTGTGGTCCACTACTGACATCTAGTGCTGGCTGCTGTGATCCCTGTGGTATGAACTCCTGCGCCGGTCGTTTGACTGGACGTCAAACCAAACCAAGGGGGGAAAAAAACTTTACCAGTGCTGGGCTTATTAAAAATAAACATCAAGACTATACAACTGTGTATGAAATAGTTCATTCTTTTATTTCTCCTCACACAACGCACCCATAGCAGATTTATCATACAGCATCTTCTTTAAATCAGCTGCATTCACTCATAACTTTTAATGACACACTAAACATAATCCACATAAACATTTGTTTCTTACATTGCACATTTTGTTGTTTTCTCTGTTAAATGATCAATAAAAAAAAAATATTTTGAAGATATTCGGCTTTTAACATGTTCAAATCCAATTACTTGGGTTAAAAAACAAATTAAATTGCCAACAGTATTCCCACGACTTGTCATGCTGCAGGCGACTGAGCCGGCTGAAAGTCTAAAAGCAACAAAGAGGCAGGCGGAAGACATGCACTCTCCAGCACATCAGTTTTATATCAACCCTTTCCAGATAAACTTTCAAGAATCCCCATGTGGTTGGTACAAAGTTCACTTATTTACTGCACCATTTCACTCAAATACAGAAGCATACTTTTGATTTAATTCAAATAAAACATTACTAATGTAATCATTCTTAAAAAAAAAAAAAAGAGCTTTGCAAACATTTAAAATTGTAAGGCAGCAGGTTTTTCCTAAAGCAAGAGAAGGTTTTATTCTTTGTCCGTCACGTATTCCAACTTTAGACTTTGTCTCCGTGAGCCAAAAGGTGTTTATTTCGCATATTTTCCACTGAGGACGGAACAGCAACACATTGTGGATAGAGCATGTTACGTGTTATTTTTATGTTACGTCCAACAGTTGTGCCTTTGTTTAAAAGGTTAAGAAGAAAAAAATGCAGTAAAATAAACTCACTCGGCCACATTTTACTGGTTCTAAAAACAGAAATAATGTGGACAGGATGAACGTGACCTCGGATAGACTGAAAGTAAAGAGTTCATCCGCTGACTACACTGAAGGTTAACATTCAAATCACTCCATTGCTTTTGTCGTGTTACATCTCAACTTCTGTCAAACTCCACGCCGCTTGTCAACACCTCGTACATGACTTAAACTCTGAAAAATCTTTACATTTTGAAACCAAATGAGTTGGAATGTACTTTCGCATATCTGAGCTGCAAATGCTCATTGTATTTGAATAAATCTACTTTACCTCCTCTCTCTAACTCTTACTTTTTATTATGCATTTTCACTCAAGGATATTCTTGATTTAAAAAATAAATAAAATCACTCTGGGAGGGAAATTATCTGAAACTAAAATAAGTTAGGTGGTGTCAAAAATCCTACCTATTAGTGACCTTTGGCTTGCATAGAGACATTTTTGATGTAATCCATTCTTTGAAAAAGCAGCAGCGTGGAAATGATTGGTTATTAATGACCTGCTCGGAGGTCAACATCGCTGTAACCCTAAACTCAGCCAATTCCCCGGTTCAGCTGTTGGGTTTCAGTTATTAAATACATATTGCCCAAACATAGCATACCATCGTATCCCTGAGCAACAGACCTTACAAACCTTGCATAAAAAGTAGATCACTGTTCATCACTGCTTCTACTTGCAACCTTTTGGCAACAACCCACGCCATTATACTCTGCTATTAATCACTATGTGGCATCGGAGCGATATTGCAATGATATTGTATATTTTAAATAAGAGAAATAAATTACGCCTTACTAAACAAAACCCTTCTTTTGCGACTCTTTACTGAAAGGCAATTATGTCTAGTGTCTCCGCTGAAGCAAAACAGGAACCTATTTTGATGCTCAACTACAGGGAGGCGCAAAAAAAACAGGTAGTGCACAATTAAAATAAAAACAGACCAAAAAAAACTAAAGAAAATTAATTAAAAAATGAAATCCGAGGCAAACATCAGTTCTGTAGCTGTAACAACTGTCCATCTGTCGCTGATCTTCTGTCGTCCTTTCAACTCTTCTCTCTCCGTGCCTCCTTTCTTTCAGTCCTGCAGGAGCGTCTGACCACATGTTAATTTCCCTGCAGCGAGGAAAACGGGTCAGCTCCAGTCTTGGCACTAAAGGGCTCCCTCTGTTGTTCCCGTCCCCATTTAACCACAGGGCAGTGCGATCCATCCCCTCCCTTGACTCAAAACTTGTGTGCGCGTTTGTCACCGAAATTCATAAATGGGCACACTGTGCTCTCGAACATGGTTTAGGTTTAGAGACTGGTACCTGCAGATGTGAGCAGAAAAGGGAGATCAGAGTAATATCGGCAACGTGGCACATTAATCATTGAATTTGGTTTGTAATGCTGGTAGTTACCATTCTGAGCTCCTATGGTAATAGTAACCCTCGATAGTGGCGGTCGACTTCTGGAAGCAGATGTAATAGAAGCCGGCGAACGAGGCGCCGCTAATGTCT
The DNA here is from genome assembly GCA_036024295.1 of Nannoperca obscura. Classification (NCBI taxonomy): domain Eukaryota; kingdom Metazoa; phylum Chordata; class Actinopteri; order Centrarchiformes; family Percichthyidae; genus Nannoperca; species Nannoperca obscura. Next base: position 14,446 of record JAVQJL010010574.1, on the reverse strand, counting down.
TTGATAGTGTGGTCTGGAACTAGAAATTGCTCCTGAGCGCGCCGGGGGGGGACAGAGGATGTTAGAGCTTAAAGCTAACACGAGGAGAGAGTGAGAGAGAGAGAGGTGACAGTAAAATTATGTACTAACCTTCCACCTCATGAAGACATAATCACTGGCGTCCAGTGCTTCATAGTCAAAGTCGTCCGAGTTGAAGCTTTTGGCATATTTGTAAAAAGGCTTAAACTTGCCCTGGAAAAGAGTTTATTGAGGATTATTAAAGCGTCAGGGAAGTGGTTAGGTGAAGAGCTGCAGGCTGCAGACCCAGTTTGGGTGAAATTAAACTTCAAACGTGTCTTATTAAAAGGAAGCAATACGTCTTATTCCTCCTTTCCTGCAGTTTTAATAAAAGTCTAAACAGGACATACCCAGTGCTTTCTGTCCACATCTTCATCTGCGTCCCACTTCCTAGTTAAAAACGGCCTTTTCTGACTGATAATTTCACCAGCAAAGAACGTGGTGAGGGTGGGGTACTCCTGTCGCACAGAGGGAACGAGGGAAGAAAGAAAAGGCGGACGAGTGATTAGCGGTTCCAACTTGCTTCCAAAGTGCATGCCTGCAAATTATATTTGTTTTAAAACATGTTTAAAAAAAGGGTAGCGCTCTATCAATCGTCACTTTGCAACGTGAGGATAATGTAGATTTCTTATATGTTGTGCAACAGGCTGTGAACTATACATCAGCGGAAGAAATGCAACCACTATGATTGACCTTTACTTGTACAGCTCTTAAACTAACTGTGCTACAAATCAAACGGTAGGAAGAATCGTCATCCTTCTGCATGTTCACTCATGCCATGCATTAAGTAGATGCACTCAGACACATGCTTAAACAGACATTTGAGCAAATATATGTTTGTTCTCTCGGCTTAAGCAACTTGTCAGTTTAAATGACTCATTACTTCTATAGGAGACACAAACACATACTGGCTCCTCGGCTTTCACTCCACTGTGACACAGAGGAAATTATCTGCAGGATCCTGCTGACTTTTTTTGCTTCCATATGTTGCGCAATGTAAAGTATTGCATACTGTTGACACAGCTAAGAGCTCAGGACAAGTGTCTAGACCTGAAAGATGAGGTTACACCGAAAGGTGTCACATTTGTCTCTACCTCTGATCTTTGTCATCATTTAGCCTGCATCAAGCACGTCCAGTTTGTGTTTAGTCTTAAGGGTCAAGTCTTACTACATCTGACCCAGTTTCAAAGCTTACCTCAGTCAGACCTTTGATCTTCAGGTATCCACACAAATATGAGTCATCCACAGTCACATGCTGCCCAAAACAAACAGATTGAGTGAACACGTGAATATATGTTTCTGGTGGCATGAAATAACGTGGAAAAATGGTTCTCTTTCGTCTTAATGAAAAAATAAAAAGGGAGGAGGAGGGCTTACAAAGTGGGCATGCAGACAGGCATTATATTTTAACATATATAGTTAGTATGTCTGCTGACATTGCTGTCAAAGTCGACGCTAGTAGATTCATTCCAGTAGTTATTTGTACAACCTGCTAACTTGTTTAGGTAGTATGTGTACTGCAAAATTGATTACAAAGACGTGCATTACTCAAAGTTGATCAAAATTCAAAATGCCACAGTAGAAACACAGTCACCTGGTTCTGGCTCAAAATTACTGACAACAAGCGAAGAAAAATAGGCTTGACGAGCTAACGTCTGCTACATTAGCAAGTTAGCAACTAGGGCTAAACATATTCTGACTTTGAATATAACAATAAACTAAATAATGTTCAAACCAAACATGTCAATACCACATTACCTGCAAAACAACCCCAACGTCGTAAGAGTTGCCTTTGCTCTTCTGATAACCCCGAAACTGTGAGCCGCTGTACAGCAGCGACGTGGCCACCCCCGGCTGGTGGGTGTTGATCGGGGCCGGGGGAACAAGCGAGGCCGAGGACAGGCAGGCCGGCCCGGTGGCACTGCAGCACTCTGCTCGGACAGGCATGATGAGCGCTATAGTGTCACCGTCAGCAACCGTCATGAACTTTCTGACTGAGCACCACAGCTGGACAGAGAATGGGTACTGACAGCGGAGGATCTGCCAGCTGCACAAAACCCCCAAGGTCCAAAACTTTGCTAAATTTTCCTGGCTAGCCCATGGACTTGCTACTAGTGATGTGTCGATCATGAACGAATCGTTCACTGTACTAGTCTTTTGAAATGAACTAGTAGGAACGAGTCCTCTTTCCGCCTTCGCATTCCGCAACAACAATAACAATGCACGAGTTTCGCTTATCCCACGTGACAGCTACACGGGCTCGGTATTGGACAGAAATGAACTACTTCACCTGCCTGAGTCTTCAAGACGTTCATTTTACACGTGACAGCTACACAGGCTCAGTATTGGACCAAAATGAGTCGTCATAGTTATTTTTTACTGAACGAGAGTAAAGGAACTAAGTCACTAAAATGAACCGGTTATGCCGTCGCTACTTGCTACTGAAGAGGGATACTGCAACGTCTTAGTTGAGAATCCAGCTTCCCTGAATTTCATTGGCTGGAAACTGGTGCTCAGTCTTATTGGATAATATACTTAAATGCATTATGGGAGTTGTATTACATTTTCTATTTTTGAGAGAAATGTAGCAAACTTGACATGTTTTGGCTCCTGTTTTAGAGTCTTATTTTTAAATTTAGAATGTAAAAATGGTAAATTTCAAAAATTACTGCGTCTCTTGGGCGAACATAGTATCCCACAATATATCAAATCAAATACGATAAAATATACCCCACTTACCAGACCACATATATGCCTATATACATATACAACATTCTTATCCTGTATTTATTTTTTATTTAATTCTTTTTTTAAGGCTGGCTTTTAGCACAGCCTTATGAGCATGGGACATTATATGTCACTATTGTTTTGAAGTCCTTTATATATAAAGTTATATATATATAAAAAATTATTTTTAAAAACATGAATATTTGAAGACTTCACTTTTTGGACACTGTTGTCAGATGATTTGTATGTTTATTATTTTATTATTTTATTTTTTTGTAATTTGCTAATTGTATTGTTTCAATTCTAAATGTGTTTATTTATATTTAGGTGTATATATTTTGTATATATATATATATATATAGTACCTGCACTGTTGTTTTTCTTGTACATTATTTTTCCTGTAATAAAGATTTTGAGAGGAGCGTACATGACACAGATCTCATGCACATGCATTTGCTTGGCTGGGGAACAAGAAAAGACACTGCAACAGTATAATGCTTATTAAAATGTAATGTTTATTACCTCAAAACAAGAAGCAAGAAAAAAAACAGGTGGTATTCATTCTAAAATGTTTTAAAATTGGTTACAGTTTTTCAGTCAGGTTGTGAAAATGTCCTATTCCATTTTTTTTTGCAAGGCATAAACAAACATTTAGAGGGAAATCTTTTACTGATGATGCTACAGCAACTCCTCCAGCTGCCCCCTCACGTGGTCCACATATCTGTGGATGTCAGAGATGCGCATGCGGTTCCGCTTTAGTTGTTTGTCTTGAATCTGTAATAACCAATAAAGACAAAAAGCAAACAATAACGAGTGTGAGATGTGATGGGGAGGTTTGTCATCCATATAAAACTATAAAATGGGGTGTGTGTTTTCATGTAATTTTTAGCTCTCTACCCCTTTAATGAGGGCCACTTTCCAGGCATTGACACGTGTTAGCAACTGAGTCTCTCGGTCATTGATCTGCAGCAGGTGGTTATCGTGGCTGGCGGTCAGTGCGTCCATCACTGTGTCTCTGTCTGTAAACAGCTACACAGAGAAAACACAGGTGTGAAAGGCTGGGGGCACTGACACTGGTAATGAACCATGTCCTCACCGCATCTGACCCATTCAGGTTCATCTTTTTCATCAGCATTCACCTAAGACCGGTATTATTCTGATATATCTGCAATAATATATATCTCTTTACATATATATGCTAAAATGAGCAATTGACTTTCAGGCTTTTCCAGGCTGTGGCTGTAATGTCACACTGATCCCTGACACGTTTATAAGGCTAAAATAGTCCCAATAACTCTAAAAGAGATAACACTTGCCAATATAGCATCATCTGGCATGTCCTCCTCCAGGTTGTCCTTGGCTACTTTCTCCAGAGTTGCTATAGCAACCACCCGCACCTTCTCATTATAATTATCCTCCAGATTGCGACATTGCACAAATGTATGACAGTGTCATGGAAAATCTAAATTAGACAATCACTAATTTTGCACCCAAACTCTGTGAGTGTATCACTTTTATCAATAAATCAATTAAAATTAAATTGGGAATGTATGAATACTAATAAAAGCATGAATACAGAATCTCAATGTCTTATTCATGAGACAAGAACCTGAAAACGGGAATGAACTAGTGTTGTTGGAAATGATTCAAAGTTCTTAAACAGATGCACAGTGAGAAAGGATATATCCCTTGAACTGTTTCACTGAAGTTGCCGACCATGTCTGAGATGCTGATGTCCAACTTTTTGACGATATCCTAAAATGAACAGGAGTAAATCTCAAACAGAGGCACAGTAGAAAGGCACAGTTTTTGACATCTGGGTGTTGAGTAAATTATTGAATCTGTATCAATAGAATAATCTATGTAACATATTGAGTCTTAAGTGAATTGGGAAGGGACTCATTTAATGACATACTATTTTTTCTGAATAAATGTAAACTATATTTGGAGATGATATGTTTCACAAAATATAGAAGGTGTACATACACACACACACACACACACACACACACACACACACACACACCTACCTCCAGCTGGCTGACCAGCTGAAACTCCAGTGCCATGAGGCTTTTACAGAGTTGGTTGATTTCATCATTGCAGTGGTTGATCTTGGCCTTGAGTAGATCTGGGTCCGATAACTGTTGCAACTCCACTATCCTCTAGAAGAGTGTGAACACAAGCAATGTTCTTATATACACATAGTAGGTTTGACTGAGTCAGCTTAACAAGTTTGTATATACGTTTATTACCTCTTTGTGTTGCTGCTCAAAATTTGCCAATATTTGCGATGCTTTCTGCTGGTAGTCTGTCACAGCTTTAGTCTGACCTCTGAAGAAGGAGCTCACCTCTGTCTCTCTTCGCTTATGTTTAGTCAAGCCTATTTGAAATAACTGCGTGCACAGCTCCACCATTTGGTTCTCAAACGTAAGTGCAGGGTTAAGGAATTCAAGTAACAAATTTCCCCTTATTATATGTTATAATTAACAAACGTGCATGAATTCGAAAGACAAGACAACAAAGGATATGTTTGAAGCAGATGAGCCACTCCAGGCACCAAGTGCAGTGCCTCTGCCTCTGGATCGTCTTTGAGCATGCTCTTGAACAGATGAGACCCATTCAGGAACTCCACAAAGGCATCCTGTTGGAAAGAAGAGCTGAACTTGTACACTGTACACGAACGTTGAGAGCTCAGTGGAAAATAATTGCGTCATCCAATGTGAACTTTATATATTACCGTGTGTAATTTGACCTCAGCGTCCTGGCTTTGCTGAGCCTTATCAGCTTGTTGTATATGCAGCTCTACGCGTCTCATCTCCTCAACGAGATACTGGTATTTGACAGCTGCTTCGTTTTTCTGCACATACACACGTGTGAATAAGTTATCAGAGTATCAACATTGCAAATGATACATAGCCATTTCCAAATAAACGTGGGCATAGTCATGGTTTAAAAGAAATGTATCGATAAAAATTGCTTAAAGGAAGAAGACAACAAAACATATGTGAATACAGTAGGTTGCAACTTGGTTTTAAGTCAAAACACACCACTGTTAATACTTACTGTCTTCTCATCAATTAACCTGTAGTCCAGGCACATCAATTTGGGAAAGTAGGCTGCGATGAAACATTTGTAATTGTCTTCCTCAGACACAGGATTTCCAAATAGGTTGAGGGTGAACATGTTCTTAAACTTCCTGAGATACAGCACCTATGAAATGAATTCAATTTGCATTAGGTTGTGCAAACATTCTGTAATGTTATATCCTGAAACTGCAAAACCCTGAACTTGTGATACAAATGCGATATGTTAAATATAATATGTGACAGATTCATGCAAGAAGATTTTGTTACGTTGTCCAACTGTCCAATGAGGTTGTTTGCAACGCATAAATGGGTGAGTTTCTCAAGTGTGTCCATGTTTTCGATGACAGAGATTTTGTTGTTGGATAAATTCAGCACTTCTAGCTTCCGCAGAGCCTCCAGACCCTCAATTTTCTCTATCTTGTTGAACGACAGATCTAAAAGACAGAACAAACCTTATTAGAATCATTATTTCTGCTGGTTACTGGGCTGATATTCTAAGATGCTGTATACATCTTTGCCAACACCTGCACAATTATGACAAGAAAGCGTGAACAGAATATAAACTCAAAACTTAGTCTTACTAAGCCACGTCAGATTGCCTAGAGAACCAAGGCCCTCAATCTTTTCAATGAGGTTGTTGTTCATAACAAGCCTGGTCAAGGACGTGAATTCCCATAAGTGGTCAATCATCAGGATGTCTGAAAGCAAACAACATCTCACATAACTAAACCGAATACACAATACACATTCATTCACACAGTGATTAGTATGTTTTGTTCTTACTTCTGTATTCCAAACGTAGTTTAAGGATTTCATTCAAGTGGATTCCTTCCACGTTGGCTAAACACCCAGTCTGATCTTGAGTCATTTGCTTCACTATTGCATCCCGCAGAATCTCCTCATCCATCAAAATGGGTTTATTAGATTTGTCACAATTCATTTTCATGCTAGTGGGAGTTGTAGGATCGCCTGACTTCACTTTACCCTCTGCTCAAAAAAAGTAGCATTGCATGTTGAAGACAAACAAGGAAAAGAAAAACTAATGAGTTTACCTGATAAAAAAAACTCTAATACCAACGACAGCCGCAAAACCTAGCTACCTGCTGTTTTTACAATACAAAGTACTTAAAAACACATAATACAAGCCTTAATACGAATACATTTTCTAACCTCTTACCTCTGTTGTTTACACACTGTTACATAGCAACTAGCTGACGTCAAGTTACGTTCAAGTACGTTCACGTTCTTCAAATATACTTGCTTGACCTATTAATATAGGTAATAACAAGACATACGAAAAATAATGGTTGGCCACGATAACTTTTGAGCACAATTGTTTTATTTTGGTCAAACATTTTTTTAAAGTGCCATGTAGGCTATGTCCAGTCAAAAGTAATGCATATATCTAGTCTGTACGTCACAGGACTAATGGTTGAGTTCATTTTGTATCGTTGTTCGTGTATTTCCGTGCATTTATATATAATTACGGTGCGGTATCAAGTAAAATACGTGTTCATATGTGTAAAAATGTTGTTGAACACAGCTTCAGTTGCTAAATATGACCGACATTGGTTCCAACCATACGTGGTGTACGTTCTTTTTTTCAACCAATAGAATTACTCTGTGGGCGGGACTTGGTAGTAACGCCTCTGGGCCTCGTCCTCAGTCATTCCCGAGCGGATTGTTTGTTGTCAAAATGGAGTTCTTACTTGGCAATCCGTACAGCACTCCCGTGGGCCAATGTATAGGTACGTTAGCCTTGGAATAATTCATTTGAGGTGTGATACTTCCACCTTCCATGCATAACTTGAGGGTAGACAAACATTTGGTGTTTCAACTAGGATTTACGGTCTATGGTCGCGCCAATGGAAATAGCCAGCTAGCAAGCATCATCGCAGCAAACGTCATCTACTTGGAATGAGATTTCAGCTAATGTTAGCCGCTAAACTACCTAATTTAGTCCGCTGTAATTACAGGTACATTACGCTAAATCACTGCATGTGTGTAGACGCCGCAGTGCAGTTTTCAGGGAAACAAAATGAGAGGGAATGGCATGGACAGTGTGACACAAAGTGGATTAACAGCCCTTGTCACCAAGTCTTTGTTGTGCCTTTATCATGAGTGAATGGCATAAATTATAAGAAGTAAAATGACTCTACAGAACTTACTGTTGTTTTGTGTGATGATGTAAACGTGCTGCGGTTCAATGGAATCTAGTAAAGCTCAGAGAGGAGGAAATATCCACTCTTACTGTGTTACAATAATACCACGGTTTTCTTCCACAACCATCTTTGGTTCTGTTAGATCATTTCCCACCTTGACTTTAACCCTTTTTTATTTATAAACAGTTATGAATTGATGCCCAATGCAATGTTTACGAAGTTGTATAAACGATCCTAAAGATTTTAAGCAGCATTTCCTGTTTTATCAACGTTGAGTTAAGCTCCTGCCAAACACATGTGGACCAAACATTAATTTCTCACAATGTTGATTTGTGTTTACCGTTAAATAAAAGCAGCATCTGTGAGTAAAAGTAAACCAAGCTGCTCTTTTATAAATAAAGACCTGTAGATCTTATACTTTTTCATGTTCTTACCCAACATGTTTTTCACTTTCTACTACAGATCAAACAAAGATAACCATGCAATGCTTGAATCAAGCTCTTTAGCACAGAGGATAGAAAATGTTTGGAGGAAGGGTGTCTGTATAGATCAGAGGGCCTTTGCATTGTCATCTGGCCTGGGTGGGTGTTACATGGTCAGCTGATGTATGCCATTTCACCCAAGAGGGTGCACGGAGACGGCTGCATCTCCAGCCTGGTCTCTCTGCTGAGGTACAGCCAGTCTGTCTGCTGGGCTGCTGCAGTGCTACTGTACACCACAGCAGCAGGGCAAAGGATCGGCTTACCCGAAATAAAAAGAGAGCGATCGACACAGGAGACAGATAGCGGCTGATGAGGGCATTGTGAAGAACTTCATTGAGCTTTTTTCCATTTCCTGAGTGACTGAGAAGGCGTTGGTGGAAGGGTTAGAGGTGGCGAATGATGTGTTAAGGTGTGACCATATGTTTTTTTTCTTGTCATTTCTCATGAGGGAATATTTAATGTATGTACATAACCAGCCATATTCAATATTTAGGCGCGCAGCCGGTGCCATTGTACATAGAAGAGGGAGAAGTGAACAAATACAATAAAGACAAAAAATAAGGGAAAGTGGAAAATGTGAAGTGAAAGGAAGAGTCTTAAAAGAGGACCAAACGTGGAGAGATGGGGCCAGAGAGGGCCAGAGATTTGTGGCTTTGTTGGCAGTGCATGGCACAGCCTGCCCCCGTTAAAGCCATGTGATCAACTGCCTTCATTGGCGTGGTGTCGATTCCCAGGACTGGGGGGGGGGGGGATTGACACAACACCATGAATGAATGCACTCAGCGGGCATTTAACTTCATTAGCAAGGCTCTGATTGTTCAGTATCGTTGTAGCTCATTTCACACGGAGAGATCAGATACAGTATATATATATTTTTCCTCGTGTTTCCTCCCTGTGCTCCGCCGCCCGGCTTTGACCTGACAATCCACTTGAGGAGATTACATGGGATATCTCAGCAGCAGCAGCAGCAGCAGCTAGTTGGTTAATTCTTCCAAACTTATGCTTTAAATGCTGCACGGTCTGACACCGAGGCACAGCACGATGTGTTTAAATTCTTCTCATGTTGAATTTCACTTTATGTCTTCCTGTTTTTGTAGATAAGTGCGTTTGTAGGTGGCACTCGCAACAAAAAAGAAAAGATAGGACGCCCGCCTGTCTCTCAGTGCTTGCTCAGTCTCTGACAACTAAGTTGATTAGAGAGGGGAGGTAGAGCATGAATAAGGCATGGCTGTCAGGCTTGTCCAACGTTGAGCTTCCCAAAAGGACAGCAACACGGCCTAGCAAGAGGCTCTTGGCCTGGTCATGACAGCCTGCTCAGGGCCTCTGGGCTTCGGGGACAAAAGCTCCTCCTGTCCAAGCTCAAGAATCGTCTAATGAGAATCTATTGAGTGTCAGTCACAGGAAATCGGTCACAGCTCACACACACACACACACACACACAAATGACTGCAATCCTGAAAGAAATCAGCATCCACAGACATGATGGATGGAGTCGGGAGACGGAGCGAGGAACGCAGTGATGACTGTAATGTCAGTTCATCACTGTTGCTTCTCACAGTCTGGTTCACATTATTTCCTTGCTGCTGCCAAAACACTAATAAATGGCAGGGTGGAGTGTGAAGGGGAAAGCAGCGTCTCACGCCCACAACCAGCTACACTCCTCTGAGATGTTAGCTTTCCTCTTTCCAGCTGACTGTCTTAGTTAATTTACTAGAGTTGGAGGCATCGGAGCAACAGGTGGTGGACCATATTTTATAGCGCGGAGGGTTTCTTGCCAGACTTGGAGATGACAGTGTTGTGAAAACTAAAGTATTTCCTGATCCTAGACCCAAGAGTTCATCCCAGCGCCTCTAACAGAGATTAGTTTCCTGTCGGGCTATTAATGGATCTTCCTTGGACAGACTGTCCACACCTCAAAAAGAGAACTATAAAGTAACAAAGTACGTTCACTTGAATTTATAGCAGAGAAGATTGTTTTTGTTTTATTATCTCATTATTCAGTTGATCATTTTACACATTTTTGCGGTCCTTTTGTCAAGTTACTCTTCTTCTTCTGAGCAGAACAAAATGGATCCAAGCAAGACATTAAAGGCCCCGAAAACATGTTTTCTCAATCGGCTTCTTACCACGAGTCATGGGATTTTGTTTTTTTTCTCTGCTCATCTCACTCGACATACTGCCGTGCACCAATCAGACTTCAGCAACATTTCTGTCTGATGACAGGTGGTGGGTTGTTTGGTTGCTGTCAATCAAATCTGATCAAACCACACCCACACGGTCCTACTGGAGCAGATTAGCTGAGTTTTTTAGTGTTAAACTCTTAATAATTAATACCCAGAGTTATAAGTTAGTTATAAGTATATAATGTTACAGATTTGAAGCCATGTTTTGAGGGGCTTTAAAGTGTAGGCACACAAAGTCTGTTCAACTGAGTGAATAAGGTCATGCCTTATGATTTATTTTCCATTTGTCATATTGCTTTTATCCACAAGATGCTTGGCAGAATAAAGAGGGACACAGAGCACTGAAGTGTGTCTCCACATGCTTACACAACAGTTTTACTTGCTTTAATTAGTGTGTGCATCGACTTTAGCACAGGTGACAACCCGGGCCTGACTAACTAGCATCATGCTTGCTAGTGAGACAGCTTGCAGGGTACAAACAGTGGACTGGGTATCATAACTAAAATTTGAATTCAGTGCCAGCCACCCTCAGGTTTGGGTTGTGGAGTAACCAAGACTTCCACGTCACTAATACTCAGATAAAAAACGTATAAACTATCTGTGGGCAGTCGTGTGTTTCTCTCTGAGGGTGGTAGTGTCATTATGTTGGGTCTGTGTAAAACAACCACCAGCTTCCTGCCTCAAAGCACATATTAGCGTAAAATAATACATAAATAAATATATATATAATATGTACAAAATAAAAACTGATACGCTGTGTTCTTCTCGTGTAGAATGAAGTAAAGTCAGGGCTCTATGCTTACATTTAATTTTAGGCCCACAGACGAGAATGAAGTAAAAAATAACATAATATAAATATAAATGTTCTGTTGATCTTTTTGTGTTTTCCTCCAGAGAGGGCCACAGATGGAGGCCTACAGAACGAGGACTGGACCCTCAACATGGAGATCTGCGATATCATAAACGAGACAGACGAGGGGTGAGCTGCTATAAACCTAAGAGTTCATCGTTGTTGGGTTATAATTTGCTTCGCCGCTGTTCCGCAGGATTAGTCAGTCCCACAACTTAATGGAAGTTTCATTGTTTTGTCACACACTGGCTACTGTGCTTCACCAACAGACACCAAGCTACAGAAAGCCTCTTGTTTTCTTTAGGTGTCACTGACTGACTGAATGAATGAATGAAATTCTTCTATGTTAAAAGATGCCCAGATACAACAACAAAAAAGCACCTGATTTGCTTTTTTCATTGCTCCTATTTATTTCTATCAGCATATCAGTGTTCAAAATAATTTGAAACAAATATCTTTATCTGCCTTCTCCAGCATTCACAAATGTTACTTCTTATCGCACAATAACGGCTCTAGATCGGGTTTTGAATTGCAGCATACGATGGTGTTCTAAGATTTTATTGTACCATAAAACATAAACACTTTTGTAACTTTCTTCCACAGCAGCATTGAATTCCCTTGTGGTTTACGAATCCTAGAGAAAAAGTTTTTAGCTCACCTACAGTAAGGCATATTAAACAGGCAGTTTTGTAGCTTAAATAAATGAGATCGTCGAGGGATCACCAGCCAGTATCTCCTTCATGCAGAGAGTGTTTTTTTTTTTCTGGAAGAATATTGGAATCTGCCATTTTTTTTCCCTCAGCGCTTTCCTTTTTCTCTTTTTTCCCCCCTGCTTTTTCAAATTCTTCGTGCCTACACACACTCATTGTCTTGGCATGCGACATGGGGCCCTCTCTGTCACACTCAAAGACACACACACACACACACACACAACCACGCGCAGTCAGAGAGGGAGTTCAGTTTCACAGAACACAGAACTTCTTGTCTGCAAGATGTTCAGCAACAACTTCGACAATATCTGGCTCGCTCCAGACTTCGACTCGAGCTTCAGGAAATTCTGCAACTGAAAATGCCTTTTTTTGTGTGTGTGTGTGTGTGTGTGTGTGTGTGTGTGTGTGTGAGAACATATGCAACTTTCAAACGATCAGTTGGCCAATTCTACAAGTGTGACAACAAGATATAACAAAATAGATGCACCATCCAAAACCAAAAAGGCAACTGCAACAGTGAATCAGAAACACACTGAGCACACACACACACACACACACACACACACACACACGCACACACACACACAGGGCTGTCCAAGGAAGCTATACAGTATATCAGAATTTATTCTCTTATCTATTTCATTTCCCTCACTCGGTGAATGTACTGTCTCTCGTGAAGGAGTTCATAAAAGCTTATTACGCCTCATCTGCAGTACGAGGCAGTAAGCCAACCTGAACTCTTCACACATGGGCAGCTTCGATCTCGCCTTGGGAGAAACAGAGTCACGCAGGAAGAAAAGAGAGAGACAGATGGTGTGACGGTTCTTCTCTGTCTTAGTCAAACAGCTACGCTGACAGACTGACCGGCATCTGTTATTGTGGCACTGAAAATCATTTATTAAAAAAAAAAAAAAATGTCAAAGATGTTATGCAGCTCTCAGCTGGGGTGCTTCATCCAGCTGTATCTTCTGTGCTGTTTCCCTCTAGACCAAAAGACGCTATGCGGGCACTGAAGAAGAGACTCGGTGGCAACAAGAACTACAGAGAAGTGATGCTGGCGCTAACGGTGAGAAGTTCTTTCTTTCAGCTGGGTTGTTTTAAAGTGCCCCGCATCAAACCCGACCTCTCCAGATTTTATGTGCTTTCCTGGTCATTTTATTCCGCTGTGTCTCTTCGCCTGGCCACTGGCAGGGCTGTTATTGGCCTCACCTTTTGAGCTTTGTCCATTCCGGCCCACTTCTTTGACAGCTCTGCTAGTTAAACCCCCTGTAAGCCCCTGCCATGGAAGCATCCTGACTGAGATCTTTTGTGAACGCCAGCGTGCAAAGTCTTTGGTTTTCTCAGCTGCCTCTCACACAAACGTTCCCACGCTCTCCAGTTGTAATGTTTTTTTTTTTTTACTATGCCAGGCTTCTATGTTTACTCTTCTCCCTTCTCTGCAGGTACTGGAGGCATGTGTGAAGAACTGCGGTCACAGGTTTCATGTCCAGGTGGCCAGCAGAGATTTCATCGACGGTGTGTTGGTCAAAATCATCTCTCCCAAAACCAATCCTCCAACCATCGTGCAAGACAAAGTGCTGTCGCTCATACAGGTATCGGGGCTTCCTCTGTCAGTGCTGTTTCTGTTCCCGTTCACAAACAAGCCGCGCTTCCATTGCAAACTGGCGGAATACGTGACATCATGAAATCGTATTGTTAAACGACAGTTATCCTGCGCAGTGTAATGATAACAGTTACCTTTGTAAATGGCATCAAGTAGATCAGTCAGCGGGTGGAGTCTCCGGGAAGCCAGCTGTTGCACCACACACTGCAGCCTCTGGTATCTGGTATCCAGTTACGCCAAGTCACCTCAGCCAACAGGCGGCGTTCTCCGTCTCTTTTTCCGCCGTCCTCTAATTATTTATAGGGATTTGTTGAAGAAGACCCAACGGAGACTCCTCTTTTAGACTCTGGCTTCCTGTCCTTTGCTCGGTCTGTTTACCCTAGAGTGTCTGTCTGGTAGTTCCTTCACCATTATTTTTCTTTTTTTCCTGAAGGATTTATTTGCACACAGAGCAGGATAAAAAACCTCTTTATACAGATATTGTGATGCAAAATAACTACTTGTACATAAAAGTGTGTGTGTGTGTGTGTGTGTGTGTGTGTGTGTGTGTGTGTGTGTGTGTGTGTGTGTGTGTGTGTGTGTGTGT